>PVJH01014520.1:0-56641 GCA_004026705.1 Nesogale talazaci | reverse complement strand
AAAATCCCCAGAGATCTGCAACGCTTTTGACTCTGAGCACTTATAAAGGCCCAGCTTTGGAATGCTTTGCTCAGACATCTTGGCATGTGTTTATTAAATCACCAGTCATCAAGGGCTCACCGAGTGCATTATGTCCCGCACTCTGCTGGAAGCAAGGCAGTATGTAAGCACCACATTTAAAAATGGGCATGGGTCGTGTCATTCTCAGGACAACCGGGGAACTGCCAAGGGCCACATCCCCACACCCACAAATCCTTGTGGTTCCTCTGTTTTTCAGAACTTGGGGGGGGGGCGGGGGGGGCGGAGGTCAGATTAAAGGGATACCAGAGTGCATACATGGCCCTGCACTCCCAGGGGAGCTCCCCTCATAATCAAGGACTGATATTTCGGAAGGCCAGTTTTAAGCAGTTTTGCTCTAACAGAGAATAAAGGGTACTGACAAATAAAAGGCTTTGCTGTTCACATCAGATTTCGCTGCCGAGTGTATCCAGATCAGGTCAGATTTGGAAAAAATTTAAAAAACGACAACAACAAAAACTTTGGGTTATTTTATATGGGATTGTAGACAGATTTAGCAATAAACTTTTTTAGCTAACCACTTCGTGTGTGTGTGTGTGTGTGTGTGTGTGTGTGTGTGTGTGTGTGGTAGTGGGTAGTGGTGGTGGTGGTGGTGACGGCATAGTGTTTACTCCTTGGGCTGCTAATTGCAAGGTCAGTAGTTTGAAACCACCAGCTTCTCAGTAGGAAAAAGATGAAACTTTCTACTTCTGCAAAGAATGGCAGTCTTGAAAACCTGCAGGGGCAATTCTACTGAGTTGGATTCAACTCAATGGCAGTGAGTCTGGTTTTTTGTTTGGAAATATTTGAGTATCTGTGCAACATACACATACACACCCACGTAAAATCATTGTCAATGTAAAAATTTTTGATCTAGTGAGTATATTGTTCTATATTTTGTTATATACATGTGTGTATATACACATATAAGACAACACACTCACTATGATAATTTTTACATTGATAACTCAGAGACCTCAATTGCACTCATTGTGTTGGGCAACCATCACCATCACCATCTGTTTCAAAATTTTCCATCTCTGTTCACAGAAACTCAGGGTCCCCAAAGCACTGACTCTCTGCCCCTTTGGCCCCTGGCTGTTATTATGAGGTGGCAGTGGGTAGATTTTCCACTCATAGAAACTCTGTGTGAGAGTGGACTTGTCTCCTAAAGTTTCTTTGGCTCTCAGCTTTCTTCCTCCCTTGAGGCATCTGGGTAGGTTCAATAGCCCCCCGCCACCCCCCCACACCCCCCCCCCAAACTTTTTGGTTAGCAAATGAGTGCTTAATCATTGTCCTTCCAGGGCTCATTTAACCACTAGTAAACTTTTGTCTCTGTATTTGCCTAGTGTAGGCAAATACAAGATCTGCCCATTTTGTGACTGATTTGTTTCACTTGGCAAGGATGACGGAGTCGGAACTGACGAGAGGCATGCATTTGGTTTCTGTTGGGGCTGTGGCCTTTTTACAGATGAAGAAAATGAAGCTGGAGGAAGCAGGCTTTGTTGAGACTTTGGGAGACAAAGATTCAAACCAGGGCACAGTGCGGTTCTCGAGCCTGGCTTCCACATGTCTGTGCTGCAGAGTGCCTTCCCAGGGCTGTCATTAGCAGTGACATCGACCTTAGACTCACCACGGGGCTTGCCACACCAGATCGTGCTACTACTTTTAAGGATGTTCTACATGTCTCGCTGTCCTAGCAGATTGTGCAGTATTTGAGGGCCAAGAGTTTGCATCCTGCGTCCTTACTTGGCCAGTGTCTGAGCCAGTATACCTACTGTCCTTGGGGAAGTTCCAAGGCTGTAAGCAGGGTTCCCGTCCTGCTGGTGTAATGTTTAAGTGCTGGGCTGCTAACCACAAGGTCGGCAGTTCAAGACCCCCAGCCATTCCACAGGAGAAAGACGAGGTTTTTGACTCTTGTATACAAGAGTCACAGTCTCAGAAACCCACAGGGCCAGTTCTACCCCATTAGCACCATGCCCATGCCCACGCCATGAATCGCAATCGAATCAATGACGATAAGTTTGGTTTGGGAGTTTAACTAGGGATCCCAGAGCTGGATAGCTTTAGAGGTGCAGACAGCTTCCTCTTTCTCCCTCAGAGCCGCTGGTCGATTGGCACCACAAGGCCTAGCCCACAGCACCCATGACAGTATATAAAGCATACAAACAACAACCAGAATCTCAAACTCATTGGCACTGAGTCAACACCAACTTCCAGTGACACGACTAGGACAGTGTAGGACTGCCCTGTGGGCTCTGAGGCTGCAAGCGGCATCTTTCTCACACAGAGCAGCTGGGGGTCCGATCTGCTGACCTCGAGGTGATCACCGTGCTTCCCAGCGGCTCACCAGAACCCCGGGGAAAGAGGGAGTATTCAAGTCAGGAGGATTCATAAGACCCGACTAGCTGACTGATTTCGGAACCTGCACACTGTAGTCTAAGCCTTTCGGCAGGCTTACGTGTGTACGCCTTACATTAAACCTGGCTATTCTTTTTCCCCCGCTGAGTCTACCTATGATTCACCCCCATCCATTCTTCCCAACTGTATCCTTCCCACCACCGTGCACGCACACACCTACACACTCATGCCGATTCCGGACTTGGAGAACGCAGGACGTACCTCTCCGGAGGACTGCCGTTTGCTCAGAATATTCCACGTAGGTCGGGATTTGTTCCACGATGTACAGAGTGCCGCTGTCCAGGCTGACTTTCGGCTTGACTTTGTTGAGATCCAGGATCATGTACTGGTTGTTGTAGGTCCCTGGAAAGGCAGGAGACGGGCAGGCAGAGTGGACGTCTGGCTTCACTTCTTATCTCCAAACCGTAACTTGGACACATGCTAGAAAGTTATCGGGGTGGGGGGGTGGGCACTTACCAGAGTTGTATTTTGAAAAGATCTCTGCCCAGGTCTTCCCATCCTTTGCCATCATATTGGCCACGCGGACCCTTTGCCAGGCCAGGAGAGACTGGGGGACCACTTGCTGCAGCAGGGTTTTATTAAACACGCTGTTTGTGGTCTGCAGCATTATCAAACCATTGTTAAGGATATAAAAGTCGTCCAGAGACACCAAAAACCCTATAGGAGGGACAAACAGACAAAAAGGCATCTGGGTTCACAAAAAGGTGAGGCATTCTTGGGAGGAGGGGGCTCAGCAGACACAAGGCCTTTTGCAAGAAGGAGGCTGGATCTTCAGTGGCTGCTGCCAGCTTTGGTTCAGCTCCAAACTGTTACCCACTGCCACGGACGGAGGTGCCCATGGGCACCCACCCTGGGGCTCTCCGGGAAAACCTGGGATTTAGATGACAAACACACACAACTCCGGACTTTCCCAAGTTTCCAAAATGAACAGAAATAAATCCCCACTTGTCAGAATTCCACAGATTTTTTTTTTCCTTCAGGACGGAGCTGAGCAGAGCTTGTCAGTGGTTATAAGCACAAGGATGCCTGCCTTCTTCTCGTTCTAGAGTTTTTGCATTTTCCAATTGTCCTAGAATGCATCTGTGTGATGTTATCAACAGGAAACCAAACCCCCAATCAAATGATTAAAAAACAAAACAAAAAATCATAGGTCTTTAGCCTAACTCAATATCCATTTCAGGGTTAAGAATGTCTTATGTTGCCAGGCAGGGTGCTGTATAGCACCAATGAAACACACAACGTTCCTCCAGTTCTTTGGTGCTTCCTTCACTCCACCATCATGACCTCAATTCTACTTTACAAATCAGATAACCAGAGCCTGCACACTGCTACAATAGGAGCCCTCAACACAGGGAATCCAGGATAGAGAAACCCCTCAGGGCCACAAGGAGAGTAGGGATATCAGGAGGATTAGGGGAGGGTGTGAAGAGAATGGGGGAATCTATTACCAGATCAACTAGAACCCCCCTCCCAGTGGGACAAATAACAAAAATGGTTGAGGGACGATGGAGAATGATGTAAGTTATGGGAAAAGTAATCTATAACTTCTCAAGGGTCCATGAGGGAGGGCAGGGAGGAGAAGGAGGGAGAAGAAATTGGGAGCTGATATCAGGGGCTCAAGTGGGAAGAGAATGCTTTGAAATTGATGATGGCAGCATATGTGCAGATGCGCTTGACACACTGGATGAACGTATGGATTGTGATAAAAGATGTAAGAGGCCCCAATAAAAATATTTAATAAGAATAAGAATAAAAGATGCATCGATGCTTAAATGAGAGCATTGCCACTGGACCAGGTGCTTTTGGAGCAAATGTAGGCAAAGCAGCGACAGGCAGTCCCCTCGGCAGGCCAACTCTGTGACGAGTGCTGTGTCGGGTGGGCTAAGGACCGGGCGGGGGCTGTCAGACTGAGCTCCAACAATAAGAGCCAGGTGCTGCCCTTGGTTAGCAGCCTGATGGGCACTGTAGGTTAACCATTGGCAACGAACTGCTAGGTGGATGTTCAAACCCACAAGCGACTTGCAGGAGCAAGGTGAGCCTATCCATACCGCTTGGAAACCTTATTTAGATCGGGTCACTATGAGCAGCAATGGGTTTAACTTGCAATGGGTTTAACTTGGGGGCTGGTCATCCTTAATTGGCATTATGAGATGAACAGTCCATGCCTGATAAAAGATTTCAAAGAAGGGCCCCAGTGAGAGCGTCAGAAAGATCTCTCAATAGTTGGCCCCTCGTTTCCCGAACTATCCCCATTGCCACACTTCTTCATCAGTTCTGTTACTGCTGAGTGCCATCAGGAGTCTGCTTAACTTCATTTTTTCTCACTTGATCCCTTTTCCCATTGGAAACACTTGACCTTGTCATATCCCGTCAATATCCAAGGATCCATGGGATTAATGTTTGAATTTCCTTACAAAGCACATGGAAGTACTGAAACTCAAAAAAAAATTCCCACTAAATTGAAAAATATTTGCTAATGTACCACCCAAAGCCACTTGTCCAATATAGTGCATGCCTTTCACTGAGCAGTACCGGGATCAGTCAACACTTACAGTATTGGGAAGAGGAAAAGGAGGAAGTGAGGGAAATGAGGGTCAAAGGTTTGGGGATCTACTAAAGCTCATACAGTCAGGTCTAGCATGCAGATCCTAGGTTCCAATATAGTGTTTTCTCCCCACCCCCACCCCCCACCCCTGCATGAAGTCTGAACACCTATGTTCAACCTTCATTTGAACCCCTTGTTGCAGGCACCCTCTGTTTTTATCAAGCTTGATGTCCTTCAGGGACTGGTCTCTCCTGGAAACATGTACAAAGTACATGAGCTGAAGTCTCACCAAGCTCTTTGCCCAGAAGTAATGCCCCTGTTCTTCTCCCATGACAGACTTGCTGGTTCTTTGGTAGCATTTTCAATCTTCTTAATCGATGCCTTATCGTCTAGCTTTTCACAAACATGGGAGGCAATTGAAAATATGATAGCTTTAACTCTTGACTGCTGGTTCCATAAGTGTTGGTTGTAGACTCAAGTAAAACTGAAATCCTTGATAATTTCAATCTTTCATTCAATTATCATGATGTTGTCTGTTGGCCCAGTTTTGAGGATTTTTTTTTTACATTGACTTGTCCAAACTCAAGGTTGTATTCTTTGATCTTCGTCAGAAAGTGTTTCAGAGTTTTCTTTCATCTGATATTAGTGATATGGTTGGATAGTTCCTGCATTCTGTTATCTTTCTTTGGAATGGGCATAAGAAGAATCTTGTGTTAATCTGGGTTGATTAAAGAAACAGATTCATAGACACTCACATGTATATAAGGAAGAGCTTTATCTACAAGAGCAATTGAATATTGAGAAGACAGCCCAGCCAGATCAAGTCTCTAAGTCTGATATTAGCTTATATGTCTGTTATTAATCTATAAAACCCTCTTCAGGGGGCTGAGCCCCGGTGACAGTAGTGGTTGAGTGCGGGATGAGGTCCACGGGGCTCTCCAGGAGCAAGGCTGGGTAGCTCCCATGACCACCAGAGGACAGTGATGCCCCCCCCCCAAAAAAAAAAACAGCAACAACAACAACAACAAAACTCTTCAGACTCATGAAACATGTGCAATGACAATGAAAGCAGGAAGGTCACAGGCCAGTGGGTGAAAAGTCTTGTGAATCCAGTGGTGATGTAAGCTTCTCAGCACTGGCATGGGTCTCCACGTGGTTCCTCCAGCTTCAGGGCTCTAGCGTAGCCCCATGTGTCTTGTCAGCAGGACAAAGCAGAGTGTACATCTGGACCCCCAGTGAGCTACTTATTTCCTTTGTGCCTCCAAATAAGGTCATCAAGCTGCGACCTGATTGACAGGCTAGATTACCCCTTCTCAAAGTGATAAGAGATTTTGTGACTGCCACAAATCTCTGTCAGTTTGTTGAGCAGGTAGCTGTCTTCCAAATTTTGAGGCAAAGCCAATGAGTGTTGCAAGTGCTGCTTTAGTTCATTAAAATTGGCAGGGTATGTTTGCTAATTCACTCCCTCGTGTTGCAACCCCGACAGATGACAGAGGGCAGGCGTTCTTGGATTTGTGAGTAAATAACACTGATGTGTTCAGAGTCTGTTGCACCCACGAGCAAAACGCTGAGTTAAATAGACCTAGTGGTGGGAAATTGTAAACCACCCAGATGAAGAAGCACACAAAACTAAAATCCAAGGGGTGGCTTGATAGCTTAGAGTTTGTGTAAAAAGCTAACACAAGGGCATTCTTACTTTCATCTGTCATTAGTAACTTTGGAAGGCAGACCATATGTTTCAGTTAAAGGGAAAGTGATTCATATTTTTATTATATCACAGCTAGTCTGATAATAACATTTCATAGTAAGCTTCTTGCTGAATTTAACTCAGAAATAAAAGCGTACTCTTCTAGTTAATAAATCCTGTCTCAAGGCTTAAAACAAAATACTCTCATTTCACAAATGAAAGGGACCACTTTCCTCTGATGACATTTTTTTTCTTTCTTTTTCCTCTGATGACATTTAAGTCAGTTGCTTAGCACAATCCAGAAAAGTCTCCTTGTGTGATTTTATCGAGTGTTTTTACCAACTGTCCATTTGCACATCGCACATTTTAGCTTGTCCATAGGATGAAGATCAAGCACTCATTCCTTCTAGAAAAACAGAGGCTCATGGGGAAACATTTAGAGGACATTTAGAATGATCAGTGTGCTGTCCATGACATATAAGGAACACGCACAGCGGCGGTTTTATCCTGTCCTGCAGGGCGGCTACGAGTTGGCACAGACTCGATGGCGGTGCGTTTGCTTGTTGTTTGAGAGCAGCATTTTACATCAGTTGAAGTGCTTTCACCTAAATACAATTACTGCCTAGGTCAGTCCTACAACGGGAGGAAAGCCGAAAACTATTTCACAGCTATAGTTCACTCGACTTTGTTGTCACACCTAGATCAAATGTTTTTGCTTAAAAACAATCCCGATTTCCACTCTGAGTAAGCACAGCTTACAAACTTCCATTTCGAAACTGTTAAACTTGTTTTTTCTTCTGCTTTAGAAAGCAAAGACAAAAAAAGACCAAGAAATGACCCGTGATCAGGGTCTAAGGCCCCTTTCAAATCTCTTGGGCCCACGTTCATCGCCAGCCACATTAAAGCCAGGATACGCAGTATAGCCTCCACTGCAAGGACCACGACTCCTCCTTTCAAAGCCAGCTCCTCTGTCAATAACTACCTTCATGGCCTCTGCCAGCCCTAGACGTGCCGCAGGGGCCTGGCCACCGCCTAGCTCTAAGTTTTCCAGGTGCATCTTGGTGAGCTCTCACTTCATTTCGACAGCTCTTAAAGAGCTCAGTATTCCTATGCCCAGGTCTTTCCTCAAGTTTCTTAGAGCTATTTCCTGCAAAGCAAACTGCCTATAGGCTTCTCCCATACTCCTTCCTGGGAAGTCCATTGGCAATGTATCCCATTTATCATGTCAACCGAGATCTAAATCGTTTCCTCCTCACAACATCCAAAGCCATCAGCGTCTGCATAGGGATGACTTGGACCAGCATGCTGCAATACCGAATCCATTTCAACCTTGTTCAACCCAAGCACGTCCACGTAGCTGAATGCCACAGTGTCTCGGCCTTTTTCGGGCCAATATCACTTGATGTTCTGACTTAAGTACACCAAGAGCCTTTGTCACTCAGTAAGCCTTCTCTGGTGTAGAAGAAGCAGATACTTTGAGCTCCGCATTGAATTCTGAAGTCAATAAAAAAAAAAAAAAAAACACTGCACTTCATTGGCTGAGCCCCAGACCTTTCCCATGATGCCCTATTCACCATCCCTGTCCAACCTCATCGTTTCTCTTGGGTCCCCTTGTTGAAATTAGACTACACCCTTGTGTGGCTGAGATGACAGAGGCAGCAACTGGTTTGTGGTTTGGGTGAGCTGATAGGATGGTAATAATTCAACTATCTATTTTATTTCGAAATGTCTTGCTGCCATTTGATTTTATCCCAGATGAGTGGGACACTTTGGATGTGATTCGTTTCTTTTCCTTTTAAAGGTAAAAAATAAAAAGCAAGAAATCTGTAGTGACCACAGCCGCTCTTCAATTTCTTCCCACTGCTAGACCAGACTGACTTACTTCACAGATCTGTGGGAAATTCCTACATGCTTTGCGGGTCTCTGATCTTTTTAAGGCAGGGAGGCAGCCAGCGTTTATTCAACCTCTACCATGGAACCATAGCACAGTGGTTCCCAATCCAGAAGCTAGCTCCAAATTCTCTCAGGAGATTTTTCAAAAGACACATCTCAGCTCTGTGCTACCCGTTCCTGTTCCTGCATTTCCACCAGAAACACTGCTCAGAAACTGCTGTTTGACAAAGAAAATCCTCCTGCCTGGCTGCCCCCCATTATCCTAAGAAAAGGAGGCCTGGGGGTTCTTTGTCCTTCAGGATGAAAGTCTTTCAGTGCCTTGTTTTGCCATCTTTACAATATCCTTGGCCTTTATTCCTTCCAGAATTAATTTCTTTGCTTCTCTTCCTGCCCGGTTCCCAACTGGTCCTGACCAGCAGCCTCTTCTGTCAGTAAGGTAAGCGTGCATTGAGCCCACGGCCTGACAGCACAGCCTGAATGCGGTGGATGTGGGGAAGATAGGAAGAACCAGGCTTGACTGTCACCCGGTATTCTGTTATCACCCCCTACATCCAAATAGAATCTGATTTTCTATAATCATACATTATTTTTTGAAATGCAGACATTATTCCTGCCACCCCCACCCTTCACTTTCTTTGTTTTTTTTTTTTGGGGGGGGTATCACTGCCCTCTGGTGGGAGTAGGAGACCCAGCCTTGCTCCTGGAGAGCTGCTGCTGGATTTGAACCGCCAAACCAGTGAGCCACAATCCCGCACTCAGCCACTAGGCCACTTTCTTATCTGCCCCCACAGCACGCTATCTCCAAGACAGTAGGACATTCTTGGTATTATTCCCTGGCCTCTAGGTAGCACCAAGAAGAGAGGTTGGCACAAGCAGGTGCTCACTAAAGAACTGGTGATTCTGAAGAGAAGACACAGGTTTCTGTATACCGGCTCCATACTAGATGCTTGGTCTTAGGAAGAATTGTTGTTAGATGCGAGAGAGACATAGAGCGAGCCCCGCTCTTGGGGCCCTCTACAGGCACAGAAGTTACGTGATCAATGGAGAAAGACGTGGTCATCATGTGAAGACAACGGTTTTCTCTCCTACAGGGCCGACAGAATCTTCTGGATTCAATGGGCTTGGTGGTGTTTGTTTTTTTGTTTTTGTTTTTTTTTGGGGGGGGGGCTTCACTTTTTTTCATTGGTTTTTTTCCCCAGACTTGACAGGAGCAGATTGCCAGATTTCATTTGATCTTCAAAAGTCAAGCTGAGGCCAATTATTTAAGCTATTTATTTATTTTTGGGGTTTTTTTTTTTTGGCATCACTACCCTCTGGGGGTCGTGAGAGATACCCAGCGCTGCTCCTGAGAGCCGCCGCTGGATTTGAACCTCCAAGCCTGCGGGCCGCATTCCCACACTCAACCACTTATGCCACTGGGGCTCAGCCCTATTTAAGCTATTTAAAGCTAACAGGCAGCATACCATAAACCACAACTGTTCTGTCAATTGTGCCTCATACTTTAAAATTCACTGCCATCAAATGGAGAGGAGGAGAGGGGAGGGGAGGGGAGGGGAGGGGAGGGGCTGCAAGTAGCTGAGAGCAGAAAGCTCTCCTTCTCTGAGGAGCAGCTGCTGGTTAGAATCCCTCTTGTGGTTAGCAGTGCAACTCGTAACCCATGATCCCACCAGGGCCGTTTGACTCCTGGCGCCTCTGGAGGGCAGAGTAGAATGACCCCACAGAGCTTTCAAGACGGAACTCTTTCCGGAATTGAACTGCCCCCTTTTTCTCCTCGAGGTTCAAGCTGCTGATCTTTCCCATCAAGTACGACAATCAGGAGTCAAATCTCAGCCTGTTTCTCAACACAGACTTCTCCCTTCGACCATCTGCCTGACAGAGGAGATGAGAACCGATATGGAATCAGGCCGATGGCAGCAGCTGCAGCACTTGCTCAACACACGGTGGGCCAAATAGCAGAAGCCAATAAGCAGGTTGTGAGTCACGGGGAGTTGTCTCCACAGGCGGCGTTGGGGAAATCGTCTTGGGACTCGTTCTTCAAGACAAAGGTGGAAAATGAGGTGGGATGTCTGGAAGGAGTGGAGGGAGGACGCTTCCTAAGCTAGGTGGGGAAAGAGGACTGGGGCAGGTGTGGCTTGGCAGAAGACATCTTGACAGGGGCCAGATAAAGGACAAAAGATGGATGCTTTAAAAGCAGAAGTGGAGCGCTACAGAATCTGTTATCCTTTGGAATGTTGCGTGGTGGATGGCCCTAGTCTGATTTGGCAGCCCCTGTGTATTTTGGGGCCTTCCAATTTAGGAAGCCTATCTTCCGGCATTGCACTGGACAATGTGCTCAAGTGAAGCATAGGGTTTTCATTGGCTGATGTTGGGAAGGAGATTGCCAGGTCTTTCTTCCTAATCTGTCTTAGTTTTTTGAACTCCATCCCCTAATTCTATCTTTTTCCCCTCCCACCATCCCCTCCCCTGCCCCCTTCAATTCTTTTTAAAGACTGCGGATGTGAATCTTTGTGAATTTTTTGTATCTATTTCAACTTTGGGTCCAAAATATCTAAAACCAAGTCGGTAACATGAAATTAATGAAACTAAATGTAATAAACAGAAAACAGCAGACACTTTTACAATATATCTAGGCACCCTGGTGACGTCGTGGTGGACTTGGGCTATACGGTCAGCAGTTAAAACCACCAGCTACTTCTCAGGAAATAGATGGGCTACATCTTTCACTCTTGGTGATGATATGCAGCTCTTCTTAAGGTCATTGAACTACTGAGTTGTAGGATATGTGGTTCTATGTCAGCAAGACTTTTTATTTAAGTTACAGTTTATGTGGCAGTTACATAATCTCCCGCCAACTTGCTGAGAGATGGAGTCTAGCCTGTCAATGAGGCTTCTCTGTGGGCAAGAGATTCTGGGGATTCTGGGAATTCCTGAGGATCCTGGGAACTCCTATCCTCCTCCCTGGAGATGGGATACATATTCTCTGCTTCACATTCCTGATGTCCAGACAAACGGACACATGGCTAGAGCCCTGGAACTGGAGGAGCCATGTGGCTACCCACATTAGCACTGAGATGCTTACACTGCCACTGGATCCACAAGACTTTGGATCTTCCTGCATTTGGCATCCTTGCATGTGCTTTGTGATTCTCTAGAGGAATTTATACAATATAAGACTTATGAATGTGACCTGGACTGGACTGGGATGTTTTCTTAATATACAATTTACTCTTTAATATAAAGTTCTCTCTGACACAAATGAGTCTCCATGGATCTCTGATCTCATCCACCTGGACTAACAGTCTCAGAAACCCACACGGGCAGTTCCACTCTGCTCTCCAGGGCCACTGAGAATTGAAACCAACGCAAAGACGTGAGTTTGTTTGGCTTTAGGTTTTATCAAGGCTAGGTTTTACTCTAGATTTTGAAGGGGACTTGACAAAAATTTCTGGGGGTTCTCAGCATATTTCTTTATCTTTTCGGATACTTACTTTCAAGAACCTGAATTTCTAATAGGCTGAGCAAAGTTTTTGCTGGTTCAGACCCTGAGTGCTTCTAGAATTTTAAAAGATGTTAAAATCCAATATGTTAGAATCATGTCTGCTGCTTGTAACAATGCCATGGTGCAGATCAATGGAGTCAGAATTTCTGTGCTTTACATGGATGGCATATTAGAATCTGCACTTGAAAACCTATGTTTTAAACAAGTTCCCAAGGAAGTTGAAATGTCAAGGGTACGTGTATGTGTGTGTACAAGTGGATGGAGTATCTGGACCCAATGCAATGTATGCATTGTAAATTGGGTTGTATTTCCTGCCAAATAGAACGCCATACTTCGCAGTGTTACATCTTCCATTTTGCGAGCCGGTGTAATGGTCCTATATCTTTTCAATCCTAACCTCTGTGATGTGAATGAGCAAGACTTAGAAAAACATGTCAATGAGCACAAGCTGAGGCTCTTCCTTGGGTGCCTCTCTTCTGAGCTAGGAGAGAGAGATCAAACAAACAAGCTGAGATCAGAAGGACCCCCGTGGCATCGAGAAGGAAGATCTACAGGGGAACACGCCCTCGGAGTCAGGGTCTGTGCTCTGAGAACCTCCCAGACCCAGCAAAAGGTGGATGTGAAGAGACTTCCAAGGGACACTGCGTCCACAGATGCTGAAAGAAGAGAAGGGCCTTCCCTCCAAGTCAATAGGAAAAGAAAACCTCCCGCCTAATGCTGGCACTCAAAAATTGGGCTTCAGCTCCCTCATGTGGGAAAGAATCCATGTCTGATTGTGCTATTCTGTTATAGTAGCGTGAGATAACTAAGACAGGAAGGCACAGACATCTACGGTAAAATACACTAACTGCATTCCAAAGAACGACACTGACAGATAATTAAGTGTCAAGCCTTAGCCTTGTAGGGCCCATCATTCCTGGAATCTTCAATTATGAGCACTTTGAATTGGTTCCAGCCTTGGTTCCCACGCAAAAGCTCCACCCACCCATCACCTGGCATCCCAGGGCAACTTTGGAGTTTCAGGTTCTCTCACTTTTAACTCTGTAGTTTCGCTGCAAGCAGCATCATTTCTGTGGGGTAAGGAGGGGCAGTATTTACAGTCATATACATTACATTGGTACCCCATGGTCATTGGCAAGCTATTTCGCTTCCCTGAATCTGTTTCTTATTTGGTAACATGTCGATAAAACAGTCTTCTTGTGAGAACCTTCTGAACATTTAATGGCATCAGATATCCCAAATATTTAGTCACTATTCATTCTAAGAACATGGAAGGAACAGAACAACAACAGCAACCAGTCTGTTTGATCTTCTTTTTTACTTTAACAGCAACAACAAGATATAATTTTTAAAAGTTTATAGTTATTTATTTTAAACACAAGTGTTCCCCAATTCCTATAAAACTTGTTAGTTCTTATTCACCTGTTGTTTATAATTAGGCAGCCTACAAAGAATTTGCTTCAAAGTATGCGTCCTGGACTGACTGTACCGGTTTGCATCTGAAATGCCTGGCTAGCCATTCCTGAGCAGCTCAGAGCCCCGTTTTCAAGTCAAGAGCTTGCAAAGAGCTGGGTCACCAGCGACAGACAGACAGACAGCATCGGTGCTACGGTAGAGACTGTGGTAGCTTATGTATGCCCTTGAGAGAACCCAGCTGTCAAAGGTGGTGATAGCGTCACACTCCAGAGGCACTAAATGCCACAGAGGGCGCTGCGGTGGGGCAGTGTTTCATCGCTCAGCTGTCAACAGAAAAGCCAGAGGTTTGCACCCCCATCGCTTTGTGGGAGAAAGACCGGGCATTCGGTTTCCCTGGAGCCTTTGCCACCTTCCAGGGCAGTTCAATTCCAGCCTACAGCTTCACCTGAGTTGGAAACAGGTTTTTGTCAATGCCAGTGAGATTTTTTGTTTTAAGGCGGTCAATGTTGTTAAGTGAATTTTAACTTAGGAACATTTATGAAAATGTAAATATAAATATGGGTGCACATTTTTATTAAGCGAAAATATGTAAACACTGTGGAAATTTTAAGACCACCTCTATTCTAGAAAGATGAGGCTTTCTATTCTCAGAAAGATCTCCAGTTTGACAAAGTCCCCAGGGCAGGTCTACCCTGTCCTGTATGGTCACCACGCATCAGAATGACAATGCGCTTGGTTGGTTTATTATAGAAAGAGAAATTCTTTGACAATTTTCCCTTTAAAAAGTACCTTCAAGGGCTGAGCCCCGGTGGCGTAGTGGTTGTGCACGGGACTGCGGCCCACTTGGATGGAGGTTCAATTCCAGCAGTGGGGCTGGGCCTCCTACTCCCACCACCGGAGAGCAGTGATGCCAAAAAAAAAAAAAAGTACCTTCAAATCCCTTTGGGTGTAGGTAAACCACAGTCGCTGGGTTCTAATGACCAGAATGTAGCAGAGGTGATGACAATGTGAGGCTTCTGCACGAAGGTCACAATAGCCTTTCTTGGCTCTGGGGGAAGCACATGACCTCGTGGTGAGAATACTCAAGCAGCCCTGTGGAACCGCCAGGAAGATGGGCACGGATAGGCCAGCAACACATTTGGCAACCACGTGAGGAAGCCACCTTGGCGGGGTGTTCTCCGGCTTCAGCTGAGCTTTCAGGCAGCTCAGCCCTTCAGGATCTGAGTCTTCCAGTGGAGGACTCTCTTAGATCAGAAACAATCTGTCCTCACTAAGCCTCGTGTAAATTTTGACCCATAGAAACCATGAGATTGCTGTCTTCAGCCACTACGTGTGGTGGTCACTACAAGACTTCATCTATTTCCCCACTCATGGAACTATACACACACAAGGCTGAATTCTATTGTCTATACATGATACCTTAAAGATGTTTATACCCAAAAAAAAAAAAAAAGATGTTTATACCCATTGCTATACTTTAATAAATTACTTCAAATTTAATGTCTCAATAACAACATTAAGGTATTATTGTATAGTCCTGTAGATTAGATGTGTAATGGGGCAAGAACCAACGTTTCAGTAGGGGTGTGTCTTTTGAGGGAGACTTTTAGAGACAATCTGTTTCCTTGCCTTTTCTCGAGTCTAGAGGCTGCCCTCATGACCACCTCATGGCTCTGTCTTCAAAGGGAACAAGCCCTCATGTGGCTATTTTCCTGACACTTCCTCTTCTACCACAAAGGACTCAATAGAGTTTAGGATCATCTCCCTACTAGCAACTTCAATTCCACCTGATAACTTAATTCCTCTTTGCAAAGTAAGTGAACATATTATAGACTCCAAGGATTAGTTTGTGGACATCATTGGAGATCAATTTATTTGACTCAATGATAGTGAGAGTTTCACACCCATGAGCTCAGTTAAACCCATGGCTATAAGTGTATCCTAATGAAGTAAGTCGAAAGAACGAAGTGAACAGAATGAAGCCACTTACATGTAAAAGGAAAGCGGTGCCCAATAAAGGTTGAACATGAGTGGAAGAGGAGGAAAGTAAAAGGAAATAGAGAAAATAACTAGGAGGCAAAGGACATTTATAACGGTGTAACTACAGGCATGTACATATGTAAATATATTAATATGTAATGATAGGAATATAAGCCTTTGTACACATATTTTTATGTTAAGGATCAGGGTAGCAGACAGACATTAGGCCTTTACTCAAGTCCTTCTTCAATGTAAGAATACTTTGTTTTAATAACCTGGCATTCTGTGATACTCAAGCTAAAGACAAAATGGGTGCATAAGCAAATGTGAAGAAAACTAATGGTGCTGGGCTACTAGAAAATATATCGTCTGGGATATTAAAGGCTTAAAGTTTGAACAAGTGGCCATCTAGCTGGGAAACAACAAAGCTCACACAGAAGAAGCACACCAGTCTGTGTGATCACGAGGTGTTGACAGGATAAGATAGCAAGCTTCAGAAGACTCCAAACAAACAAGCATATCAATGTGAACAAGCGGCGATTGGAGTGGAGACCCAAAGCCCATCTGTAGACAATTGGATACCCCCTCACAGAAGGATCATAAGAAAGGGATGAGCTAACCAGGGTGCAGGATAACACCAATGAAACACGATATTCCTCTAGTTTTTTAATGCCCCCCCCCATCATGTCCCCAGTTCTACCTTACAAATCCAGCCACACCGAAGCATGTACACTGGTACAAGTAAACACTCTTGACACACATGGAATCTAGGACAGATCAACCCCTTAGGTACAATAATGGGAGTAGCGATACCATGAGAGTTGAGGGAAAGTAGGGGGAGAAAGGGGAACCAATTGAAATGATTGATGTATAACACCCCACCCCTCGCAGTGAGATGAACAATAGAAATATGAGTGTAGGGAGACAGTGGATGGTGTATACTATGAAAATAATAATTTATAATTTACCAAGGAATCCTGAGAGTGGGAGGGTGAGGAGGAGAGGGGAAAAAAGAGTTGCTGACACTAAGGACTCAAATAGAAAGAAAATGTATTGGAAATGATGATGGAAACAAATGTACAACTGTGCTTGATACAACGGATGTATGGATTGGTGTAAGAACTGAAGACCTCCCAATAAAATGATTTATTAAAAATCATAACAAAATAAAAGCAAAGGGATTACATTATGGTATTCCTAAACAATGTGATAATGTGCAGCTTTGAATGAGGAAACTGTGAAGTTACAAGAAACAGGTTTTTGTGAAAATTCAGAATACAGGCATGCCTCAGAACTGTTTCAAGATTGGTTCCAGGACACCACAAAAAGGTGAATATAGCAATAAAGCAAGCTGTGAATGCTTTTTGGTTTTCCGGTGCATAGAGGAATTGTATCTAAGCCAGATTGGAGTCTATAAAGTGTGTCGCAGTGTAAGAAAATAGTTGGACTCCTGTGAAACGTATCAGACTATGACATAAAGAGCCAACGTGAGCACACGTGCTGTGGGGAAATGGAGCCCAGAAGCTTGTTCCTTCCCCTTCCACGAGGTAGGCCTGTGGGAAAATAGCGACCACCTGTGAGGACCACTATGTTGAAATGGTATTAAGGTATGCCCAGAGTGCAGAAGGGGGTAAACATAGTGAATGCTGGGATTTATTTCATTTATATTGTTGAATGAAGTGCCAGTCAATTGCTTGAAACAATATAAGAGATGTGTTGGTCCTTGTATTTTAATCTGCCACAAGGAAAAACAATCTCATCTTCCATGGGGCTGTCAGCTTCCTAAAGGACTTGTGTGAAAACCCCAAAGGCTGACAAACATGGCTCCTGCCTATGGAGAGAGGTCCGAGGTTTCCAAAGGCTTTCCTTTGCACCAAGGCCTTCATGCAAAGGTATGGGCTAACTTCTCAGGGAAGCCAGTCCCTAAGCAATCTGTTTCTTTCTTTTAACATCTCTATTGGCACTTTACCCACCACATCGAATTAACTCAATAGTTAAGCATATCAAAAAGAGTTGTACAATTACTACCACAGTCAATTTTAGAACATTTTCTTTCTTATATTCATTGTTACTCATGTAACTATTATTTTTCAAATTGCAGAAACATGCACAAAAAAATTCTGCAAATTAACAACTTCTACATGTAACATTCAGTGTCATTGATTATACTCTATATGTTGTACAACTCTACATGTACATGTTTATTGATATCCCTTTTCAAATTATTCCACCACTGTTAATATAAACTCAGTGGCCGCTAATCAAAAACTCTTCACTTTTGGTAACCATCGGTCAAATTTGGTTTCTTTTTTCTCTTAGTAGTTTTCTTGATACCTAGGCCATTTCTTTTCATATCTTGCTTCCTTGGTTCTTGCCTGGTACTGCCAAAATCAATATTTGATTTGGTGTAGTATCCTAGGGAAAACTACTACAGGACTTTTGTCTTTAACCATATCAGCTGGTAGGGAAAACAGGCCCTTGTTTTGAAAACTCTTCTTATAAGTAATAAAAAGCTTCCAAACAAGGTCATTCAGGGTCATGCTCCTTTGAGTTTCTAAGGGCTTGGGCTGAACACAAGGTTGGCAGTTTGAACCCACCAGCCACTCTTCAGGAGAAAGATGAGGTTATCGGCTCCCATCAAGGTTAACCACCTTGAAACCCCTCTTATAGGGTTGCCATGTGTCAGAATTGACTCCACGGCAGTGAGTTGGGTCTGTGGGTGGAATAAAGGTCTGGCGTTCTACTTCTGAAAGGTCACAATCTTGAAAGACCCATGGAGGTCAGTCCTATTCTAAAACCCCTGGGTTGCCATGAGTTGGGATCCAGGTGGCAGCAGCTGGCTTGGTTGTTGGTTTGGTCTGGTATTATAAGTTATTTTATTAAATAATATATCACATAATTGAGGGGTCCATGTGAGGCACACTAATTATCAATGAAGACAACGGGTTTCTTATCTAATCAGTATACTCAGTATACCATGTACCATCTTTTTGGGTGGTTTTCTATCATATGCATTATCCCTGGCTAAGTTCAAATAGCTCATCATGAGAGAAAGATAGGAACACTTACAACTCTCCAAGCCGTAACTTCCGCAAGTGGTTGATAGCGCACTTCCTTAATGCCACTCACTGACAGCAATGACTACAACATCCGTGATGCTGCCTGTGACAACTATCCTGGACCACCAATGCACATCTCGCCCAGAGTGTTGTTAAGGAACTAGAAGAATGATCATTCACTTTCTGGTCATTCACCTGGCCTTATGTAGTATAAAGAGAGACCAACATATTTTCTAACCATGGCCTCTCTCTAAACTTGTAAGAATGTGATCACTTTCCACATCAACCCTACCCCTGCCTTCCACCCACTACCACCAGTGAACAAAATAGGTGGGAAAGCTGTGGGTAGAGACAGAGTCGTCCATCATACCAGGCATGTCATTCCAATTTAAGAGAGAGCCATCACAAAGACCCATGTGTGTTCTGGTACAAGGTTCTCAAGAGCGCTTAGGAGGACAGAAGTCAGCTGTCCCTGGAGGGCTGACAGCCTGAAACCTGGTGCTGAGCCTGCAGTGAGGTGAGATGTCTGCCAGAAGCGACAGAGGAGTCAAGGCCACCAGTCTCCACCCTGCCCCACCCGCAGGGGTTGAAGATATGAGGTCACTACTCAGAATCCAGGCAGGAGCAAGTTGATATCCGAACTCAGACGAGAGATGGATGGTCAGTTCCTTGCAGCTCTGAACACACAGCTGTGTTTGAAGTGAGAAGCACTCAAGAGCATCATAACTGAGGTTATCAGGCAGTCTGATCATGTTGGGGGAAATATCTCACTGCTGGTGGCACTGTGGGTTAGGCATTGGGCTGCTGAAGAACTATAAGGTCAGTAGTAGAAAACTAGCAGCAGTGCTCGGCAAGAAAGAGTAGTCTTTCTTACTCCTGGAGAGAGTTACAGTCTCAGAAACCCACAGATCCTATAAGATCATTCATTCAAGAGCAGTGGGTGTTTGAGTTCTAAGCCATCAAGTCAATCCTGACCAGTGACGAACCTATGAGACAGAGGCGGAACCGTCCCTGTGGGCTGCTGAGATTGTAACTCTTCCTGGAAGTAAGAAAGCCTCATTGTTCTCCCCAGAGCTGCTCGGGGTTCCGTGTGACCGACCTTAGAGTTAGCAGCTCAGTGCATCATCCACGAATCCACCAGAGCTGCTTTTGCAGAATCGTGTGGCATTTAGCAAACAAATGACTGAATGAACATGTACATCCCTACACATACATAAGCAAAACCATGTGCAGGGCGGCTGAAAGGTCGGTGTGTCCTAATTACCTCACATTGATCCCATCTATTGGGAAAGGGGCATGGGAGCAACAGCTGCTAGAAAGGAAGCTGTGGCACCAGAAACCAGAGAGCTCTGCCAAGATCAACCTCCGCCATGCCCAGCCGTCCCAAGCACTGGTGGGAGATTCCGAAAATGTCTTGATAAGAGCTCTCTTAATCAGAACACTCATGGAACATGGGCCAGGGCTAAAGTGCCTTGGTACTGCCAGCGTGACTTGTCTCAAGTCCCAGGAGAGGAACTTAGAAAATCTTGATAAAAGCACTTCAAAAACCAGGGTCTTGCTTGCCTGAGCCTATGAGCAGGACTGAGGTTATCAGCATTGTATACAGTTTTGATATATTTTTCACTTTCCAAAGACCTTTTATGTTAGCCTCAGTAGGAAGCAGTTTCTCCAAGGACGAGAGAAAGTGCCATGCTGATTTTCACAAAGACTGAGAAGATACCAAACCTGTTAAACAACCAACTCATAAATCCTTTCCAGATTACGATAGATGTTCTTAAATTAATCTGGTTACTCATCATAGTTAATTCAATTGTTATACTCATTTGGGACACTGGTAAATTGACTTAAATGAGATGGGCTAAGATAAATCTAGGCACACTGGCACACCCTTCATAATATTGTGTGAAGAATTTCTCTCTTTTTCTCCTCTCCTATTCTGGAATACAGTTTTGAGAGTCCCCTTCTGAGGTTCTAGGTAGGTAACTACTCCTCAAGGAATCTGACTAGGGCAATAAGATCCAATACAAAGTCATGATGAGCAACAGTCAGCATCTTCTGACATTTTCTGATGGTAGATGGATAGCAATCTTCCCTTCATACATTGATTGACAATCAACAGTACAGAGTCACAAGGATTATTGACTTGGCCTCTAAATGTTCTCTTAACATCTCTCTCCTCCTCCTCCTCTGCTAGGTCAGATTTTAAAAGGTACTTTTTTTTTAAGCAGGCGTTCTTTTATGGTTTTTTTTTTTTGGGGGGGGGGGTGCATCACTGCTCTCTGGTGGGAGTAGGAGGCCCAGCCTTGTTCCTGAAGAGCTGCTGCTGGATTTGAACTGTCAACCCAGTGGGCTGCAGTCCTGCACACAACCACTATGCCACCGGGGCTCAGCCCCAAAAGGTAATTCTAATAATACTACCTCTCTTTGTCATTGCAATAATCTTGCCTCATCCTTCTCTGTATTCTCTCTAGAAAACAGGCCTTCACATATGCTCTGAGCCCCACACAGGACATTCAACTACCCACTTATCTCTGGTGCCCTGCTTCATTTATACTTGCTTTTGTGCTTCACCCAGACAACTCTATTATTACATAATCAGTCACACTTTACTGTTATCATTTTGTATTTGTCACCATTTCTCACCAAATGTCAAATTGATACGAGTAGGAGGGTGTCTCTCCTGCTTGCCCTGAGAAAAAGTAACAATCAGATAATTGTTGATAAAGTACAAATATTTACCAGTTTCTGAAGAAAGCACTGCATCAGTGTCATTTAATAGCTAAATAGAAGAGCTATGTGTTACTTCTCAAAGAGCATTAGCAGATGTCTAAACTGATATCTCTTCCTGCCTTTAGAATCTTGGGGCAGAGGGTGGGGGCAGAGTAATTGAGTCTTGAAGCCTTAGTAGTCTATGAAGAAGGTATAGACTGTCCACTTCAGAAGAATTAGCCACTGAAGACCTTATGGATAGGAGAGAAACACAGTCAAACACTGAAAACATCATGAATAACAGCAGATCATTGTCAGAGAAGGGTTCAGAAGATGAACACTTTAGGTTGGAAGGCATTCACCATGTGGCTGAAGAAGACCTGCTTTCTCAAAGCAGAATCAACAACAATGACGTGTCTCGAGAAAAGTCTACTGGATTCATGTCCTTCATTTACTGGTAGAGGGGGACTCTAAATGACAATAAACAGCTGCAAACATCTATTAATAAATGGAATTTGGCATTTATGAATCCAGAAAAACTGGACATCATCAAAAGTGAAATGGAATGCTAAAGATCAACCTGCTGGGTATTAGTGAGCTGAAATGGATCGCCATTGGTCATTTTGAATCAGAAAGCATATGTTTTACTATGTTGTGAGTGACAGAATCAAGAGGAAGTGTGTCATGCATTGTCAAAAAAGGACCTTTCAAGATCTGTCTGGAAGGACAAAGCTATCTATAAAAGCAAAATATCAGGGGGAAGGAAAACAGAAAAGTGGGTGAAGGGACATATTGGACAGTGTAAGATATGATAAATTAATAATAATTTATAAATTATCAAGGGTTGGGGGGACAGGGAGGCAGGGGAAAAATGAGGAGCTGACATAGACAGCAAATCATTTTGAGAATTATGATGGCAACAAATGTACAAATGTGCTTGACATAATGTGTGCATGGATTGTGTTAAGAGTTGTATGAGCCCCCAATAAAATGATTTCTTAAAATAAAAAGTGCAAAATATCTCTCCACATAAAGTAAATCCAATCAATATAACTATTATTCAAGTTTATGCAATCACTAAACCTACTGATGCAAAAAAGAAAGAATTCTACCAATGTCTCCTGTCTGAAATTGATCACATGTGCAAATCAAGATCTATTGATAATTACTTGGGACTGGAACACAGAAATTGTAAACAAAGAGGAAGGAACAGCAATTGAAAAATATAGATTTGGTGATAGAAATGAAGCTGAGCCCCGGTGGCGTAGTGGTTGTGCACGGGACTACGGCCCACTGGGACGGAGGTTCAATTCCAGCAGTGGGGCTGGGCCTCCTACTCCCACCGCTGGAGAGCAGTGATGCCAAAAAACAAAAACAACAACGACAACAACAACAAAAAGAAACGAAGCTGTTGATAGCATGATAGAATTTTTGCAAGACCAAAGATTTCATTTTAAAAACATTTTCAATAATACAAAAATTAGCTATACATATGGGCTTCTTAAGATGGAATACATAGAAAGAAAATTGATTAAATCTGTGAGAAGTGACAACGGAGAAACTCAATGCCCGCACGTGAAGCAAGGCCGATGGCTGACTGGGGAACAGGCCATCAATTACTCCGATTTAAACTGAAGAAAAAGAAAACAAGCTCATGAGGGCCAAAATATGATTGAGTGTATCTCACATGAATTTTGAGAACATCTAAGAATAGATTTGATGCATTGAACACCAATGACAGAAGACCTGTGAGCTGTGCGAGGGCATCAAGACCATCACATGTGAAGAAAGCAAAAGGTCATTAAAAAGAGAAGAAAGAAAAGACCAAAGCAGATGTCAGAAGGGACTTTGAAACTTGCTCTGAATCACAGAGTAGCTGAGGTAATGGGAAAAAAAATGATGAAGTCAAAGAACTGAACTGATAATTTTCAAAAGCAGCTTAAGACAACATAAAATATGATCAAGAAATGTGCAAAGTTAGAAAACCAAAAGGGTAGCTCCCAGGACCACCAGAGGGCAGTGATACCCGCCCCCCCCATAAGATTAAAAAAAAAAAAAAGAAAACCAAAAGGAAAAATATGTTCAGCATATTTAAGAACTGAATAAAACCCCTCAAAGTTGGAATTGCGATACTGAAAGAGTCTATGGGCAAAATATTAAGACTATGCAAGAAGCATCAAGAGAAGATTAAAAGAGTACCCACAGTCACTGTACCAAAGAACTAGTTGACAGTCAACCATTTCAGGAGGTAGTATATGATCAAAAGCCAAAGGTACTTAAGGAAGAGGTTCAAGTTGCACTAAAAGTATTAGCCAAAAATAAGCTCCAGGAATTTAGGGAATGCCAATGGAAATGTTTCAGCAAGTTGATGAAGCACTGGAAGGACTCAGTCATCCATGCCAGGAAATTAGGTAGACTTTGCAAAGAAAGGTAACCTAAAAGCAAATGATAGAAGGATATCATTGATGTATATGCAAGTATAATTTTATTGATGATCATCCAAAAAGGGTTATAGTGGTATGTTGACAGGGAGCCATGAGAGGATCAGGCTGGATTCAGAAGAGGACATGAAAGAAGTGCTGTGGTTATTGCACTGAATACAAGAAACAATGTAGTCCCACAAGCTGGCACGGAGAGCAGGAACAACTCTTTCTTACTCATCTTTGCGTATGCTACAAAGCCTAAGAGAGTGCATTGATTTCATACATTATATTTATAATGTTTATTTAGAAATATCTGTTTACATATAAAGTGTCTATTTGACAACCCTACTAACCCAGATTATGTCATCCTATTAAATAAAAATACTAGAACTATATTAATTCAAAAAGAAGTCTAAAACACATAATTCTCATTAGTATATACACGCCACTAAATATTTCTTTTCCCAGTCTAGCCTGAATCATTCAAGTTTTACCCCAAGTCCTCAAATGTACTTTGAGATTCCGCTACATTTATTTACCTGGGTAACTGCTGAAAGATAGACGGTTACTGCTGGTGTCTTTATCATTGATGTTGAAGTCCCAGTGTTTATATATCCTCAGCATGGATGCATACACAAACCAACTTGAATGACCAAAAAGAATATTCTCAAATCCAGGAAGGACCTATGGCCAGAATAACAGTGCATGATGCAGAGGCACAGAGGACTGACTCCCATTTTAATGTAGGCAGTATACAGGGATTGTGACAATTTGTCATTTTGCTGCAGCTCTTTCCTCCAAACCAAAGTAAAATTGCTATATTGATTACTGTAAAACATGGCTAGAGAGGCTCAATGTTAACTTTTAATGCTCACAAAACCAGAGTCCACCTTTGTAAAGTTCACAATGGATTTTGAAAATGGCAGGTGCAGACAGCATGAAAAAAAAGCTGGAGACAAATAGAGCGGGGGGCAGGGGGGGACTATAAACTTCTGATTGCCTCCAGAGGAGCTTCTTCTAGTTCATAACTTCCAGGATTTAGGAAGCTGGAAGCTGGCACATAGGAAAGGTGATGAGATTTTTCCATAACTTGAGTAGCAGGTAGGAAGAGTCTGTGTGGACCAGAGAGAGGGAAAGAGAGGGGTTGTGTGTGGAACTTACCTTAATGAGAGCAGAGCAATGTCCCATTTCCATTCTCCTTTTAAAATCCAGGTTGCCCTTGAAAGAGAATGAGGGAACCAGATCCAACATATCTCCAACAGAGTTCAGGAACTGGACCTGGAGCTGGGTCAGGGGCTGAGGAAGCACAACCATGGCAATGAACACAGATTCATGAAAGTCAGCTGTCCTTTTCTTCTTTTTCTTTGCATAAGGATCCACCTACTTATGTTCTAGGGAAGGTCCCTCACATAACCTATGTACTAAATTGTATTGTAGTTTTAAAACAATTTTTTTGTTTCATGAGAGATATTTTGGCATGTTTTGATGTCCGCAGTATGCGAGAATGTTTTCCTTCAACCATAGAACATGCAATGCATTTTGTTTGCATTTCTCTGCAGTCTGATTTTTCAATAAGAGCACAATTGACATTTGGGGTTGAATTATTCTTTATCGTGGATGTTATAAGATAGTCAGCAACAACCCTAGCCTTTCCCATTAGATATCAATAGCATCTTTCAGTTTGGGCAACCAAAAATATCTCCAGACATTGCCAAATATATTGGGTGGGTTTGGGGTGTCCCCAGTTGAGGTCTATTGCTTTAACAGGAAAAACATCCCACTTAATCTATATGCTTAACGTGGGGTGAACTGACACGGCAGCATTAACCTGAAACCATGATTGAACTTATACTTGAACACGAAGCTTTCGCTAACTCATGAGCAAGGGTCTAGGCATGAGTAAAAACAACCTTAGGGCTGAGCCCCAGTGGTGTAAGTGGTTGAGTGCGGGACTGCAGCCTGCAAGCTTGGTGGTTCAAATCCAGTGGAGGCTCTCAGGAGCAGCACAGTTGTTGGGAGTAAGTTTTCAGAGACGATTAATCACAGACAAGATGGCAGCATCTGAGAAGCTGGAGGAGCCAGCAGGGAGACCACACGGCTTTGCCCTGATGGAGCCAGACCTCTAAAGCTGGGGTGGCCACATGAAGACCTCTGCCAGCAATGAGTTGCTTCTACTGTTGATGGACCCTGAGCCCTGGAGACGAGGAGCCATGGGGAGACCCCTGCCAGCGCTGGGATTCTGCACCCACTGACCTGTGACTTCATGAGTCGGAAGGAGACATTATAGACTGATTTCAGGCATATGGGTTAATTTCAGACTTAAGATTTTGTACTGGACTGGATTGGGATGCCTTCTTAGTGTCACATTCCTTTTGTATGTAAACCTTTTCCTTACATCTACATGCGTGGCTATGAAATTTGTTCCTCTATCCTGCCTGGACTGACACACTAGATGATTTCATGACATTTTTCTTTTTTTTTTTTTTGGTGGGCATCACTGCCTCTGGTGGTTGTGGGCGCTACCCAGTACTGATCCTGAGAGCAGCCGCTGGATTTGAACTGCCAAGCCCGCAGGCCGCAGTCCCACACTCAACCACTTACGCCACCGGGGCTCAGCCCGACATTTTTCTTTTAATGCATACTGTTCTTCCCAAGTTTCTATTGTCTTTTCAGTTTCTGATGATAATTTGACATCAGCACAGTTTTCGCTGCTTTGTGATTATGTGATTATGTATTTGTGCCATTATTCAGATCACTCTCCTCTTTTTCCTCTTAATCGTTTTATGGATTTTAAGTACAACCTCCCCTTCTTTCCACCCTTGCTTTTTATTTGTTTTGCTTTGTTTATTTTTATTTTTTTATTTTTTTGCTTATGTTTAAATGGGACGGGTTTGCTGTAAATTTAGAAGATATCATTAGGGCGTAGGAATTGATGATAATAGCATGACTGAAAACTCATGATTCCACCCTTACCTGTTGTCTTTTTTGCCTAAAGTCTTTAAAAATGGCCACTAACAGGTTTCACCAGTTATGACTAAGTCCTTATGGAAGGGTTTATGGAAGTCTTTGAGCATTAACAAGGGCCTTGAGTGCTGACACGACCCCCGAGCTCACTCATCACCCCCTAGTTCTTTTTAAGACATGGAGTAGAGCCTGGGTAGCATTTTCTGGGGCTTTACAGTTCTCCAATCTTCTTGTTGAATATTTCCTCTGACTGCAGGTCCCTGAGGCGTGTGTATTTCATGGCTCTCTTTCATGCTCTCCGCACCAACACATGCTCTAATTCTAGTCCCACAGCTTTTCCTTGCAGCTGCTTGCCTGGCATGGATCTTCCTGGTGCAGGCATTTTGCTCTACCCACAGGTGCTTTGGGATGTGCAGTGGGAATAATTACATTTTATTAAGCTTTTGAGCCTTTCGCTTTTTTGTTGTTGTTGTCATTTTGCTTTGCTTTTGTCTTTCTCATTGCTTTTTTGTTGATGTGAAGCTCAAAACTAATCTTGTCCTCTACTTTTTTGGTCCCCTACTCTTTTTTTACTTTTTTTTTTTCAGGCATCACTGCCCTCAGGTGGTGGGAGTAGGAGGCCCAGCCTTTGATCCATGGAGCTGGCATTGAACCTCCATCCCAGTGGGCCGCAGTCCCACGCACAACCACTATGCCACCGGGGCTCAGCCCTTGTCCCTTACTTTTAATGACAATAATTTAGCTGCATATTTTAAGTGTGTCCTACACAGGAAAAATATGAATTATTGATGATGACAATTTGGTTTCTTTCTGTCTAACCCTTACTACATTTATACAGATTTCTCGTTTTATTGCCAAGGTTAGAATAAAAACTATCACTGTAGATATCTTTCCTTCATCTCTCTGTTAAAAGTCATTGAAAATCTCTCATTGGCCTGTCCACTTCTTCACTTAGAGAATCTTTAGCTTGATCTATGGCCACCCAGCTAAAAAACACATCCATATTTTCTCTTGCAGTTAGATGTGAACATGTAACTAGGTCTTAGTCAATCAAATGTGAATGGAAGGAATTTGTTAAAGCACGCTGTAAACGGGGAGTCCTGGCAGCGTAGTGGTTCTGCGTTCGGCTGCTAGCTGTAGATCAGCAGTTGAAAACCATCCGCAGCTCTGCGGGAGAAAGGCTTTCTACTCCCAAAGAGAGTGATAGTCTGGGAGAAACACAGGGACTGGTCAACCCTGACCTACAGGGTTGCGATGCCTCAGAATTGGCTGGAAGGCACTGAGTTTGCTTGCATGCGTAGGAGGTCTGCCAGGACTGGGTCAAGGGCAGTGTAGCTGAGAGGAATTCCTGAAACCCACATGAAGGCTGGACACGATAGTGGGACAAGAGGAAAGCAAAAAGAAGCAGAGGAAAGAAGTAGGAGGCAAAGGACCTTTATAGAGCTCTGAGCACAGACATACATGTATAAATATATTTATATATGATTAAGGGGAAATAGATTTATGTACATATATTTATAGGCTTAACAGTAAGGAAACACATAGACAGTGGGCCCCTACTCAAGTACTCCCCCAATACAAGAACACTTTGTTCTAATAATTTGGCAGTGTGTGAATAAGCAAATGTAGTGAAGAAGCTGATGGTACCCAGCTATCAAAAGACATAGTGTTTGGGGTCTTAACGACTTGAAGATAAACAAGCAGCCATCTAGCTGAGAGAAAACAAAGCCCACATGGACAAAGCACACCAATGTGTCCTGACACAATCACTGTAGACAAAGCAGGTGCATAAGCAAAAGTGGCGAAGAAAGGTGATGGTACAAGGCTATCATGGGATATAGAGTCTGGGACTCTAAAGTCTTGAAGATAAACAAGCATCCATCTAGTTCAGAAGCAACAAAGCTCACATGGAAGAGGCACAGCTGCCTGGTTGATCATGAGGTATTGAGGGGACCAGTTATTAGGCATCCAAAAAAAATCATTTCATTGTGAATGAGAGGAAGTGCAGAGTGGGAATCCAAAACCCCTCTGTAGGCAACTAGACATTCCCTAACAGAAGGCTCTCAGGGAGGGGATGAGGCAGTCGGTGCAGATTGTGTGTAGCAAAGATGAATGTTCCTCAAGTTCTTAAATGCTTCCTCCCCTCTCACTATCATAATCCCAATTCTACCTTACAAATCCACCTAGACTGAAGGATGTACACTGGTATAGCTAGGAACTGGAAACACAGGGAATCCAAGACAGAATAACCTCTCAAGACCAGTGGTGAGAAGGATGACAAAGGGAGGGTGGAGGGAAGGTGGGGTAGGAAGAGAGAACTAACTGCAAGTATCTACATATCTCTCCTCACTGGGGGGTGGACAGTGAAGTGGGTAAAGGGAGATGTCAGATGGTGAAAGACTTGACAAAATAATAATAATAATAATCTATAAATTATCAAGGGTTCATGGAGACAGGGGACCAGGGAGGAAGGGGAAAAATGAGGAGCAGATTCAAGGGGCTCAAGTAGAAAGCAGGGGTTTTGAGAACGATGAGGGAAACAAATGTACAAAAGTGCTTGACAAAATGGATATATGTGTGGATTATGATAAGAGTTGTATGAGCCCCAATAAAATTATTTAATCATAAAAAGAAAGGAATGTTTTCAACATTTCACAATTAAATATGTTGTTTTTATAGGATTAGAGCTATTTCTTTTTAGCCACCATACATGGATCATTCACTTGTACAGAATACATTCTTACGTGACTGGACACTATTTGTACAAACAATGCAAAGGGAGTTGGTGTTCAGGCAAAACTTGCAATAATATTCACTGACCATGTCAGTCAAAAGTCTGACAGAATAACACATATCTTAATAGACCAAGTAGGGCATTGAAATCATAAGTAAATTTTAGTCTGCCTACCAACAGTTCATGAATCTTGGTAGAGCTATCTTTGTCTTCTTCAAACACCATGTATGTTCAATCTTAAATTCTCAGGTTATAGGTGTGTTTGAGGTAGAGTCTACTTCACCTTGTGTGGTTTCCACATCATATCTCTCTGGTGTGGCCTTTGAAGCATATTGTGTTCGTAGAAGACCCAGATCTAGAATTTCCCAGTGTTCTGTGGCACTTGGCCTGGGTATCTTATACACCGAATCCACCATGGCCAATGAGGAGCACATTACTAGACAAACTTCCCATCTTGAACCTTTAAAACTATTGTTAGTTTTTCCCCTACCAGAAAGGTGGTCCTACTCCTTTTCTACCAACAGACATGCACTTGTCCTCTCTGAGATGTGCATGTTCTCTTTCCCTCTCCTAACTTGACTTTCTCATCAGTACTGCTCATTCCTCTGCTAGCAATGCCTGTCAGTCTAGGGACCTCATCAGACCTTCTTTGATGGCAACCACTAAGCGACATACTCCCTCCCCTGCCTCTGGAAAATCTGATCCCAGCTGGTGTGTGGACCTCTCTGCCAAAGTGGCCTTAGGATACAAAGATAGGGATGATACATGGGTCATAGGTACCATTTAGGTTCTCTACCAAGCTGTCTGACTGCCCTGGCCAGCAGACTGGATGGCCTGAAAGCATGAGTCTACTCCCATCCTGGTGCTTCTCATACAGCAATGGACTCATATAGTATTTGTCCTTTTGTAACTGACTAACTTCACTCAGTCTAATGGTTTCCAGATCCCTCCATGTCAAGAAGTGTTTCATGGTGGTGCTTAGGGATGTGAAGTATTCCATTGTGTGTAAGTACCAAAGTTTTTCATTCATTCTTCTACAAATGGGATTTGGGTTATTTCCAACTTCTTGCTATTGTCAACTGTGTTGCAATGAACACGGGAGAGCACACATCTGTCTGTGATCTGTTTCTTATTTCTTTGGGGTACATGCCCTTCAATGGTATTGCTGAGTCATATAGTACTTCTATTGCCAGATGTTTTTGGAATTGTCATCTTGCTTTCACAGTGGTTGTATGTATTTACAAGCCCACCAACAGTGTATAAGAGTTCCATTCTCCGGGGTAGGGGAGGATAAATAAAAAAGGTGCCTGGAAGCACTTTAGAATGGATAAATGACACACACACACACACACACACACACACACACAAAAGAGTTCCATGCTCTCTACATCCTCTCCAGCATTTGTTGTTCTATTTTTCACTCGAGCTACGGCTGTGTTAGGTGGTGTCTCATTGTTTCGATGATTTTTATTTGCATTTTCCAGTGGCTGGTGTGCAATCACTACCCTAATCAGTTTGAAATGCATCGTGTAATCTCAAAGGTCCCTGGAGGCACAAGGTAAGACTGGCAAGTCAAACACATCAGAGACTTCATGGGAGAAGAGATCTCCGGTGGTTTGCTCTTACTAAGAGTATCTTTACTGTGTGCTGTCAAGTCAATGCACCTCATAAGGACCTACAGAACTGCACACTGGGTTTCTTTAGCAGTAGTCTTCTCAGGCACAGCCTAAGTGCTTAATCATTATATCACCAGGCCTCCTTCCTGTAAATATCGCAGCCTACAAAGTCCTATGGAAAGTTCTCCTCTGTCATATAGGTTCGCGAAACTTCTTCTAACAAAGGCACACAACAATAGGATGCTTTTCTTGTATTTGTGTTTCAGTGGATCTAAACTGTTGTACATGTGTGTTATATGCAGAGTTTAAGTCACTTTATTGAGGGCTGGTACAACTCTTATCACAATCTATCCATCCATCCATTGTGTCAGACACTTTTGCTGCCATCATCATTCTCAAAACATTTTCTTTCTATTTGAGCCCTTGCTATCAGCTCCTCGTTTTCCCCCTCCCCTCCCTCCCCTCCTCACGAACCCTTGGTGGTCCCGAGCAGTTCATCTGACCTGGATTCCCTGTGTTTCTGTCTCCTATCTGTACCAGTGTACATCCTCTGGTCTAGCTGTATTTGTAAGGGAGAACTGGAATCATGAGAGTAGGGGGAGAAAGCATTGAAAAACTAGAGCAAAGTTGTATGTTTCATCGTTACGACACTGCACCCTGACTGACTCATCTCCTCCCTGCGAACCTTCTGTAAGGGGATGTCCAGTTGCCTACAGACTTATGGTACAATTTCAGAATCTTTTCCCTTTAATATCTTTCTTTGCTGATATACTGATAAAACCAATGGTTATTTATTTACTTGGTTCAAAATTAAAGAAACAAGAGAAATATTGGTAGGAAGGTGCCTTGGAGATACAATGAAAAAATCATATATTTGGGGGGTCATTTTTGGGACATTTCCAATATTCCCAGGAAACAAAAGTCTTTCGTGATTCGCTAAAATCTTTTTTTAAAAATGTATGGTGTGTGTGTGTAGATGCATGTGTGTGTAGGATCAGGAGCATAAAATGTGCACCCTCTGACTTACCAAGCAAGTAGTCTAAAATACTAGCACAGTTAAAATCACCACAGGCATTGGTTTTTTTTACCCTCCACTCCAGAGAACAATATTGTGGAAGTGAAACAAGTTGATTTGTTCAACCTGGGAGGTTTGCATTTTATGCCAGAAGTGGATTAGGCATAGAAATCAGATAAAATTGTGTCTGCATGCAAGGAAGTGATGATGACGCAGTGGTTGGCCTATTGACTGCAAGGTCTGCTGTTTGACACTGCTAGCCACTCCTAGGGAGGAAGATGAGGTTTCTGCTCCTGTAAAGCTTTAGAGTACCAGAGATCCATAGGGAAGTTCTAGTCTGTCCTATAGAGACCCTATCGGGCAGAAGCCACTCAATGACACCAAATTTCTTTTCCTTTTTTTATCCTAAATTTTAATTTTTATATTTTAATTTTTTTCCTATATTTTAATATTATTTGTCACATCACATACATTCTAAGCAGCTTGCTGGAAATCTTACCTTTTTCTTTTCTAACTTAGCCCTTCTCTTAGCTCCAAGTATCAGCCCATCCATTTGTGTCATAATATAGCCAGTATGTCTCCAAAATGGGTCATTTTTATGAGTTTTGATATTTTCTCGGGTCCACTGATCTTGCTTCCTAAAAGAGAAATTAGCTGGGCATTAGAGATCTGTGTGATTGCTCATTGAAAGATAAGCTGCACCTAGGCATTTGGATATTTCTACGCAGGCATTTATGGCTAGCAGAAATTACATGCTAGATCTTATAATATTATAGTCACTGGAAAGGATTTCGGGGCACAACCTAAGGGATTTTTTTTTTTTGCACACACATAACAGATTTATTTGTTCTTCTGAAAGTTCATGGTACTTTCAATGTCCAAAGTCAATATTATAATGCAAGTGCATACAATTGTCTCATCTTTCTTATTCATGGTCCTGCTTCCATATTCATTGGAGGGCCAGAGGCACCGTAGTCTTCAAGGTGACATCTTTGCTGTTTGACACTTTAACTCAATCTTGTGCAATAGAACATCTTTGACCCAGGTGTCTTACCAAGTGAGCAAAATAGTTATGATGAAAGTGTACAAAGTCATGAATATGCTTCAAGCAAAACTACTAACTACTTTGGAGAGTAATATGCCAAGTGTTAGATAAACTACAGCTTTGGTCATTAGATCTTTCACAGCTTTTAAGCTCTTTTTGTTCTTTACAGATAGTATCCTGAGCCATTTCAACAATAGCTGGTCTCTATCTTACGTAATATTATGTCTCCAAAGGTCTTTTGGAAATAGAATTCTGTGAATATTAAAATAACTAAATTTATACCTTGTTATACATGATTATACAAATACACAACTTGTATACACCTAATCACTCAATATTATAAATTATAGAGCCATGTATATCAGCTAGGATTTTGCTATGTTGAAATTCCTGTATGTATAACACTAGTAATAATACTTGGCCATTATATCCCAGCATAACAGGATTTTATAGATGGTCCTTTCTTTACTTGATCTTTATCAAGGCACAATAAAAAGAGATATGAATAACTCAACTACCATTGAGATAGCAGAAGCCTGTGTAGAAAACTTCACAGGACACAGGAAGAAGAAAAGGCTTCTTTGTGGCAGTCAGGATGCATTCTGTGATGTGTTTTCTACGATTAATTCCTGCAACAAATATCTTTGTGTTTCTTTGAAAACTCAATGGATGAGTAGAGTTTTTCATCATCTTTTTTTAATTGCATGTTTACAAGCAGAGGCTCTGAAGTCAGACTCACTGATTTCCTACATTTGATCTAAATGACCCCTAAGGGATTTTTAACTTCTTTGTGGCACTGTGATGCTTCTATAGCTGCTTCTGTGCTTTATCTGGAAGCATAACATGGGGTATTTATGTGAGGTACTGAGCCCTAGAAAGTCAAGAATAAACCTTCCAAATACATTTCATACACAGTCATGATGCCTCATGAAGTTAATAAAGAGAAATTAATTAACATTATTTTTGTATCTACACATTTCAGTTAAAGAATAGCAGGAAATAAAAATGAAAAATAAAATTCTCAAAGATAAGGGGTTTGTGTATTTAAGTTTTTTTCTTACAAATAGCCATTGTTCAATCCATTTCAGTTATTACCAATAACTACCTTGATATCCCTGCCTTAGCATATTTAGCAAAATCTTTCTTTTTTAATTGTATTTTTACCCTGATTTAGTTCCCTAAGTTCTCAGTACTTTATAGGAGATGGTTGAATCGATTGTCCAGATGACAGATTAAACTTGGAATAACACCATGTCATTGCTTCATGGGATGCAGTCCAAAATACTCAATGTACTTTGACCTATGTTCCGTAGGTTAGTGTTCCATGAAGAGATTACTCAGGGAAGAATTTTGATAGCAAAATCAAATCCCTCCTGTCTCCAAATTAATATTATAGCTTGTTATTTCACAAATATGAAAGGATTTTTCCCCTACATTTTAAAGGATTATTATGTCTTTAGAAATACTCTATTAAAAATAGAAACATGTCAAATAATAATATGAATTGCAATTTTAAATATTGGCTAGCTTGTAAATGGGAACAAATCACCAAGCCTTCAAGGAAGACAAAAGCATGACAGGAAGCACCTCTAGGGTCGGCGCAGGATTCTGGCAAGAAGGAGAGGAATGCTCACGTATAGCATTCATTTGCCTGGCCTGCAATGATGCTGTTTTCCTCCAGCCCTGTTCAAATTAGTAAAGGGAGGCTGAACTTAACCTTTGAAAGAGTCAAATATAAAGGTCATCTTGTCTGCAATTAGTTTTCCTGCCATTACCCAAATTGCGGAGCCATACTTTAGAGTCCTGCTAAAGACAAAGTATTTCCTTACAGGCAAGCACAAAAACTGCTGTTCGAGACATCAACTTAAAGTAGTGTTTTTCTTCAGCCTTAAAAAGAATGAGGAAAAAAAGCTGCCATACATACTGCATAAAATCCTGCACTTTATCCATGATGGAATCATTCTTAATCATCTGTGGGTAGAGGTTTACGAAGTGGTCATGCATCTGTCTGAAACAATAAATAAAAATTAGCACATTTCCATTTTCCTTTTTCAATTTCTCCACCAAAGTAAGTTACTCAGTCAGTTGGCTAAAGGACATTCCCTATCACAAACCTTCTTTGCTATATGAATTATTTGACATTTGGAAATGTTCCCAGCAACTAGAAAATGTTAAATATAATGAACACTCAAGTATCCAACACCTGACTTTAATATATTACTATAATTTGTTATATATTCTGTTTATATGTTTTTTTAAAAAGGAAAAGATTGGGGCTGAGCCCCGGTAGCGTAGTGGTTATGCACGGGCCTGCGGCCCATTGGGACGGAGGTTCAATTCAAGCAGTGGGGCTGGGCCTCCTACTCCCACCACCGGAGAGCAGTGATGCCCCCCCCACCCCCCCCAAAAAAAAAGGAAAAGGAAAAGATTTGAGTTGAAGTCCCTGTGCACTCCTCTCTAATCCTTCCTGCCCCACCCATAGGTAACTAAAATCTTAAATCAATAATTTATCACTTCCATGCAAATTTTTATACAATCACTACTTTATATAATTATAGATGCTCATGTTTTAGGACATACTGTCACAACCTCCTCCTCAACAACTTTCCAAAAAAGTTTAATGTCTCATTTTATTAAAAATCCATTACAACTTTCATGTCATTAATAAAAACATCAGAAACTTTGAATTTGCAACTCATAGGGATCTGACTCCCATAGTTAATAAGTCAAGGAAGAAGCTGGTGATTGGTTGAGGCTGTTATAATACAGTGCGAATACATGGAAAGGTTTGCTTCATATTCCCAACCCACTGCTAATAGAACATGGACAATAGGACTCAATTAACTCTAATAACCATTCAATTAAGTAACTTTGATAGAGCAGTAAAGCTAGACAAGCACGTGGATGCCAAGGAAGGAACTTTCCACCTGTGCCCGGCGTTGGGGGGCATAAAGATGAATAGGACAGCAACCCTTCCTTCTGGCCACTAACAGGTGGGGAAGAGGACAGGTGATGCCCACCTAAACAATGATTCAAGACAAAGCTCTGTGCAATGGGAAGGGACTCCGAAAGGGCTTCATCAAGAAGGCAAGATTTGAAACAGGTCAATAGAGAGGGGGAAAGCAGCCTTTGTCTTTCAAGAAGTATGGCCCTAAAATATGGAACAGAACTTAAAATTCATAAACACTGGGATTACTGACTCAAAACAGATCTGTGAAATCCCTAAGACTGTGGCTCTCTACCCCCTTCAAGCCAGAAACTGAACTCACTTTCATGGTGCAGCTTCCAGTCAAACGACAGACAGGCCTGTAGGTGGGCAAGCGCACCCATAGAACAGTCATCCCTCAGAGAACAAAAGGGCAGCTTTGCCCAGAGATAACCCTCAGAGGCAGGGAGGGATAGGAGACAGGAAGAAAGGAAAGGGTCAACCCAGGAGGAAGTGGGAAGGGTGCTGTTCCATTGTGGAGGTTGCAATCAATGCCATGAAACAAAATGTGTATGGGTCATTGAATGGGAAACCCATCTGCTTTGCAAACTTTCACCAAAATCACAATAAAAAGTTTTTTAAAAGAACAAGAGGGGGAGCCAAGGCTGGGCCTCCTACTCCACCACCAGAGGACAGTGATACCTAAAAAAAAAAAAAAAAAAAGAGCAAGAGGGGAGTACCAGGTGTGGAGCCAACTAAGAGACACAGGGCCAGGCAGGCAGGAAGCTGAGCTGGTGGGACGAAGGCAAGGAAAGCAGCCTCCACCTAAATGCCTTTCTTCTGTTGGAAATGTTCTTGTTTGTTTTAATATGGAACACTTCATGGCCTTGCATATCATCCTGTTGGAGGGGCCATGCTAATCTTCTCTGTATCGTTCCAATTGTAGCATTTGTGCTGCCAACGCACTGGTAGTGTTTTTAAACTCAAGTAATCAACTGGATTTCATTTTAAGTTCAACTTCAGCTGCCCTCACGCCAATGAAGCATCTTGGCATGTGGGACCCTACTTTGCAGAGCATTCTCCTACCACAGTCTCCAGGAGGATGTTTAAGTTGCCAGGATGACATCTTCATCTGAACATGCCATTGCTGCTCAGACAATTGCCCATGTCTAGGTGTCAAAACACCAACCTTTGCAAGGCTGTGGCTTGTACTCCATCTTTACTATTGACTTGACGTCATTGCTGATATCAGGTGGATCTTGAATGAAAGTTAAAAAAAATTATCAAAAAGATGTTTACCTAAAAAAACAAAAAAAACCTAAAAACTAAAAAAGATGTTTACCTGTGTTTTATTGCCCATGTGCTGGCATTTGACTGTGTGGATCATAACAAATTATGGCTATCATTGAATGGAAATTCCAGACCTTGATTAGGGTCATATGAAACACTTAATGGTATTCATGTGGAACTTGTACCCAGACCACAAATGGAACAAAGGGATTCCGTGTGGTTTAAAAGGTGCCCTAGTGTGGTTAGTGGGATGCTAAATGCAAGGCCAGCCTTTGAAGACCACCAGGCAGCCCTGTGAGAGAAGGATGGTTTTCTACTGCTGTAAAGAGTCACAGTAGTGAGTGTGAGTTGAGTCTGTTTTTTTTCAATGTGGTTTAAAGTTCAGGTAAGATGTGCACCAGGGTTATATTCTTTTACTACATTTGTTTGAGCTGGACTATATGAAGAAAGATGCAACATCAGGATTAGAAGACAACTCATTAACAACCTGGAGTATACAAGACGGCACAACCTTGCTTTCTGAAAGTGAAGAGGAATCCAGCATTTACTGATGAAGATCAAAGACTACAGGCTTCAGGACGGATTCCACTTCAATATCAAGAACACAAAAATCCTCACTACCCATTCAAAAAAATTCCATCATGACAAATGAAGCAAAGGTGGATGTTAAAGATCTAATTTGACTTGGATCCAGCCATAATCAATGTCCACAGAAACAACCATTTTTCCTCTCAACACAAAGCAATTTTCCCCCTCTCTCTGTCTTATTTCAGTGGCCCAGTGACTGTATTCTTTGACATGACCTCATGCTGATGCCTCATCTGGATGTGTGCCTGTTTCCCTTTTTTGAGACTTATTTAAATAAGATTATATTTTCTTTTGGGGACTCTCCCCTTGGACAAAACTGGCATAGTTGACAGAATCCAGTCTTCTGTAGGATCTCAAGGGGTTTGAAGACAGGCACTGAAAAGCAAGCGGGATTTTAGGTTACATAATCCATGAATCCTGGGGTGCATGAAGGGACTCTTGACTTTTACACTGCTGGGAATGTAATTTGTGAAGTGAGAGTAGAAAATCAGCATGCCCATAAAAGGGGCATTCTATGCTGTCTTGTGACAGTCACCTTAGTCGGCAATGTACCAACACTGACCCTGCTGTGCATTAAAAGGGGAGTCCCTGAAATCAGTTTCGATATGAACAGAATGCACATGCCACCTGCTAATTAGAAGAAATGCAGTCCTTACAGCACATGCTCTGAAGCATGGAAAATAATACTTGTCTTAAGAAACAAAACCAAAATCCGTGTCTTTGCCTCTGTGGATTTGACCAGCAAAGTCACAGGAAATGTAATAGAATAGAGCAGACACACAAAACACCTGGGAACCTGAGAGACCAGCAGTCTGACCCAAAGACACCCCAAAGTACATACATATCAAGTTAAGTTTCACTTTAAAATTTCAAAATACATTAGTACAACCAGAAAAAAGAACCAAGAGTTATTTGCTGAGGAAAAAGATATAAAGACTACGTAGAGTAGGGGTTCCTATTGTTTTCTTTTTGACTTATTTTAATTCTAGGCCTCATCAATTGTTTCTTTCACCATGGGGAAATTATCGGGATGAAAACATTCCTTAAAAAGAGAACAACAATAAAACAAGCAGGACTCTCTTGTGATGAAGTTCCTTTAAACCATAATGAAGTTTTGTTATGTGTACAGTATAACTGGAAAGGAAACACATTTTGCTGAGCAAAATCAATCAACATAAAGGACAAATATGTTATGGCCTAATATATATGAAATAACTGGGAAAAGAAAATGTGCAACGATTAGAAATTATTAGTCATCACTAATTATTATTAGTCATCACTCCAGGGGCTGGAGGGAGGAAGTAAAAGGGGCTAAGGGTGATGGGAAAACTGTAGTAACGTAGGGTTGCACAGCTGATTATCGTCATTGCTGTCAGTAAATTGCACCCCTATAAAAAGTTGAATGGGCAGAAGTTGTGTGATATATTTACAACAATAGCAATAAAAGAGTAGCTACTAAGGCTGCTTATGTACATCACACACCGCATGGGACTTGGGTCCTTGGAAGTTTAGAGTATGGTTTCATGGGGTCTCCCAGTTAATCGGCCTGCTCACGTGTTCGGAGCCTCTGTTCTTCCTCTGAATTTGTTGTGTAGCGCCAAGAATCTCCGAAGTCTGCAAGCTGCCATCCAAGGCACCCTACCTGGTTTCTTGTCACTTGGATTGCCAAATATGATAAGGTCCTCCGTTTTAAACTACCAGTATATTGTGGACGACCAAAAATGGCAAGGTCCTAGAGAAAACAATTTAGCTTTCGACTCCCATAAAGAGTTATCCTCTCAGAAATCCACAGAGGCAGTTCTTCCTTTGAGTTGGAGTGGACGTGCGATGGCAGTGAGTTCTGAATGTATTCACTTGGAGTAACAGAGGAAGGCTTCTCGGGGAGAGGAGGAGCATATGGAATGTGTGGCTAATTATCTCTGTGAACAGCTGCCTCCCTTGCCATGAGACTAGAAGACCTGGATGTTGCCCTGCCACCACTGCTGAACATGTTGACCAGATTCCCATGAACCCCAGACTTTGTGAAGCCAAGAAACAGTTACCCCCAAATAAGTTTTAAATCTTAAACCAAAAGTTTCCCTTGAAATCTTCTTAAGCCACACACTTGTTTCACTTCACTCATAAAAAGTCTGCTTGGAGCTTTACCCTATTTTAAGAAAGATCTAGGGGCTCAGCCCCGGTGGCGTAAGTGGTTGAGTGCGGGACTGTGGCCCGCGGGCATGGCGGTTCAAATCCAGCGGCTGCTCTCAGGAGCAGCACTGGGTAGTGCCCACAAACACCAGAGTCAGTGATGCCGCCCCCCAAAAAGAAAGATCTATGGGGGATCAATCAGAAATAGCAACTCGAAAGATTAGACAGAAATCTTTAAGAGGCAATGTGCTCATAAGGCAGAAACAACTGAGAAAAGATGGGTAAGAATGGCTATAAATTTTGAAGAATGTTATATTTTTATGTGGATATTCTCATCAAAATAACTACAGCTTAGGGGGAAAAATCAAACTTGCTACAAAAGACCTCATTAAATTGTTGAAAAGCAAAAATGTCACTTTTTCTTTTTTTTGTTTTTTTGGGGGGGCCATCACTGCCCTCTGGTGGTGGGAGTAGGAGACCCAGCCTTTGCTCCTGTGGAGCTGAAATTGAACCTCCATCCCAGAGGGCCGCAGTCCCGTGCACAACCACTACGCCACTGGGGCTCGGCACCTTTTCTTTTTAAAATCATCTTATTGGGGGCTTTTAGAGCTCTTATAACAATCCATCCATCCATTGTGTCAAGCACATTTGTACCCATGATAGGTGGCCATCATCCTTTTCAAAATATTTTCTTTCTACTTCAGCCCTTAGTATCAGCAACTCATTTTTTTCTCCCTCCTACCCTCCCTCATAAACCCTTGGTAATTTATAAATTATTATTATTTTCATATCTCACACCAAACTGCTGTCTGCCTTCACCAGTGTTTCTGTTGCTTGTCCCCATCAGGGGGAAGTGGGGTGTTATGTGGAGCACTGCGGTCAGTTCCCCCTTTCTCCCACTATTGTTTCTGAGAGGCTTACCTGTCCTGGATTCTCTTATCTGTACTAGCACACATGCTCTGCTCTAGCCGGATGTGGAAGGTAGAATTGGGGTCATGATAGTGAGAAGAAGGAAATATTAAAGAACTAGAGGCACGTTGTGTTTCATCGAGCAAAGATGTCGCTTTGAGGACTAGGGTGCACCTGATCCAAGCAATGGTATTTCAATCATCTCATACGCATGTGAAAATGGGGCAATGAATACGAAAGACTGAAGATTGGATAGCTGTGAATTAGGGTGGTGGTGAAGAATACTGACTATATCATGGACTACCAGAAGAATAACATCCATGTGGAAGAAGTCCAGCCAGAATGCATCTTAGAAACATGGATAAGGGAGGCGTGGTCTCGCATACTTTGGGACCTATGATCAGGAGGACCAGTCATTGGAGAGACACATAATGTTTGGTACTGTCGAGATGAAGGGCCGATGCAGCCACGACCACACTTTACTCAAACACAGCAGTACTTGTGAGGACAGTGCAGGACCAGCGGGGTTTGGTTTGCTGTATTCATTTGTTTTTCTGTTGTACACAGAGTCAGAGCTGACCCAATGGCATCTAACATCAAAGCCAAAAATCGGTTCGTTGTTAAGAGTCAGAGCTTCTGGATGACTGACATTTTAGGTTTTGTTTTAGAGTATGATGACTGCCTTTGCTGAACATCTCCTCCCTCTCAGTCAGTTGAGAGGGTGTATGAGGGGGATTTTAAACACTCATGGAAAATAATCCTCTACCTTTTCAATCTATTTTTTCTTAAACCTTTTGAAGCAACTTTATGTGGTGGGCTGTGCAGCTGGGATACTGTTGTAGCAGTTTGGGCTGGTACGTGAGGTCCAGGATTTGCGACTCTTCTTCATTCGCCCAGTTCTAGTTCCCTGTTCGTTCTCATTTTGTTCCCTCTTGTGAGGTCAGCTCTTCTATTCAGCTTCCTTTTCTCCTTCAAATTTCTCATGTACATCATAAATGTAGGGAGTCTTGATCTCCTGGACCCTATCTGGAGAGGAAGAATGGAATCAACAGGCCTGCCCTCTTTTCCTGATTCCTTAAAGCTTTGCATGGTGTCACTGGGTAAGATTAACTGGCAAAACAAACAAAACAAAATGGCAGGAGTCTGTCTCCAGATCTATAGAGATCATCAATGAGAAAACTGGGAAAATTTAAGGGCCATATTTCAAAGCATACACAGACTACTAAATATAATAAAGGAATCACACAGAGTGGAAGACAAAATAAATGACTGGGATTTATTAAAAACTAAACACCTGGACTGCGGCCCACAGGGTCATTGGTTCAAATCCAGCAGCAGCTCTCCAGGAGCAAGGCTGGGCTTCCTCCTCCCACCAGGGCAGTGATGTGGGACAAAAAATTACTAAACACTTATGCACATCAAAGATTTCATAAAAAGAGTTAATTGAGAGACTGCAAACTGGGGAAAAATGTCTTTAGCTATGATACAATAGACAAGGGACTGATTACTACAATCTATAGAATTCTATGACACCTCAATAAGATAATACCCCAAATAATCCAAGTAGAAGGTGGGCAAAGAACACGAATAAACAATTCACAAAGGATGACATTCTAATGGCTAAAAAGCACATGAGTAAATGCTCCAGGCCACTAGCAATAAGGAGATGTAAATCAAAACGGTGGTATGTTACACCTAAAACATTAGGCCAAATGAAACAAACAAAAACTACATAGAACAACAGACATTGGACAGTGATAAGCAACCTGTACTGGAAATTCAAATCAAGAAGAGGGGAGGGGGCCAGGTATGTCTCAGAGAAGGTGAGTATATTATTGTTGGGTACTCTGGGAAGAGCAATCTTCTGGGGGGAACTAGCTAACAATACTTACAAAAAAACAAAGGGAGAATATGCCTGTTACTATGTTCTTAATTGGACACTTTTGACTTAGTTTCTATCTAGATCTTGATGACTCAAGGCTGTGTGCTGTACACAACTAGGATTTTAGACTTCTACCTTTTGGGGTACATAATATCCTTCCAGGCCCTATCAGAAGGAGTCAGGGTAGAAACCTCACTAAGTGAACTGAGTTTTACATTATTGGACTTAAGGCTGAAACACTCTAGTGTGAGAAGAAGCAGATGACTGCTATCCCAAGGTCATGGAAGTGGCTGTCATTGGGCCTTAGTTTGTATCTTTTGCTTTTAGAGTGCCCAATGCATGTTGGCCAGGAACTACCCTATATTTTAATGCCCTCCTTGTTTTCTTAAGATAGATACATATTTTGTAGATCCGGTTCTACCTTTGACAGTGAGTGTTATTGAAAGTTTTGTCCTATCACCGACCCCCCATTGTTTGCATCAATAGGGTCTAGTTACTTAAGAGTTTAAACTGTATGTCAACAATTCTTTTATTGCAGTGTGAAGCAGGCCTATATTTGTATAATTTCCTTTTCTCAACAGTACTTTAAATTCTATAACATTGCTCAATTAATGACCTTACTAACAGAATTGCTTTATGTTCCAGGGGGATGATTTATAATGCTCTCTATCATAAAATGATAATGATGCTTCTACAGTGAATTAGAGACATCTATAAACCATAGATATTTGATGGAGTTGAGCTGTATGATGCTCTCCTTTTTTGTGCTTAGTGGATGTTGGTCTTCTGGCCATGGTGAGTCGGCAAGGTTCTTCCTCAGGATTGGGTGTCTCACAGCCTATTCTTCAAGTTTTTCCTTGTAACCTATTTTAATAGATCATTTTGCAGGGTAGAGAATTCTAGGGGAGCCATTGTTTTCTTTCAGCTTTTGGAAGCTATTAGTTCACTGTCTTCTCCTCTTCATGGTTTCTGGTGATAGGTCTGCACATAGTCTAACCTGAGAGCCCTTGGATGTGACCGTCTTCCTTTCTATTGCTGCCCTGAGGATTTTCTCTTTTTCCTCAGAGTTGCAGAATTTAGCTATTATATGTTTTGGTGAGCTCTTCTTGGGGTTTAGTCAGAGTAAGGCAATTTCCAACTCAGCATGCATGTGAAGGGCGAGCCCTGGGGGTGTGGAGACCCTGGCCCGGACTGCAATGTGCATGGTCAGCTTTTAAAACCAAGAGAAAGACTGGGCCTTCGACTACTGTAAGCAGAGTCTCGGAAACACACAGGGGTCACCAGGGTCAGCAATAACTCCATGGCCATGAGCGAATAGCTTGTTAGATTTCTCTGGAGGGAAATCTTGGTCCTTGGCTTCGCATGAGAAAGAGTTCATGACAAAGCCTGTTTTGTGATCCAAGTGGGGTTTTATAAAGGATAGAGGAAGTTTCAGGCTTTACAGTAACTGAACATAGGCACCCCCAGGGAGTCCCACACCCACACGTGGCAGCCTGAGACCAGAGAGAGAGAGGCCACAGCATTGCCGAGCAGAAGAAAGAAGATGGGGGATCTCCAGGTTTCCGTCTTTCAGGGACTTTCCACTGGGAGGCATGGTCGAAGTACGGGTTGACCCCATTGGCTGAATTAAGCCCACCTGACTTGGGCTTGCATTGGCATATACCCCTTAGCCTGCGTTGGCTTCCAAGTTCCTGTAGGGGGCTCCTGGGCACAGAGAGGAGCAACCCCTCTCTTGCTACCCAACAAGTTCAATGCCACCTCTAGGGGAAGGGGACCCAGCACACTCAGGACAAACTCCTGCCCATTTAAAAATATATACTTTAATTTTTATTACAAGAAAGCAAAACAGTTTTAAATACCTTTTTAAAAAGAAATGTTTAGGGGAATTAAACTACTGCAACAATTCATTGTTTTGCTTTTGTGCTGAATTGTAAATTCCCTTACTCTGACTTTTATTTCCTTGTCTGACTTTTTTTTGGTAATGCAGCTAGAAGGAGAGAATTTGAGTAGTGGTTCTGGAAGTCTGCCTCTGTTTTCTAAAACCCAGCTACTCCCTCGTTGACTGACTCGTGTTGGCCTCTCTCCTTCCACCTCCCACTTCAGTTCTCTTGTCCTGTATGTGCCTGCTCACCACACATGCTCAGCAGGTTCACGAGAAAGAACAAAGGCTGTGCCGAGCAGATGCCCTCTCAGAGGAGGAAAGGAGAACTAACCATAGCCCCAAACACCAAGCTGAACAGAGAGGGCCTCTTTCAAATTCTTGCAATTCAAGAAATCGCTGAGGGCTCTATACTTGAAATTCAGAAAAGTCAGCTCTGGATGACGCCCTACCCGATGTCTGTCACAATTTGGCCTCTGGTTGCTTTTAAAATTCCATGGTCCTCTTGTTTGGTGCTCACTCTTTTTCACCATAAATGCAGTGTACTCCTTTCAGACCCAGCGGTTTTCCTAAGTTCTCCATTTTACTGCCTTCAGCTCAGCGTGACCCAAATCCTGCTCCCAGACAGATGATTCCTGATCTACAAGTAAGTACTAGCTCCCAAACCCACACCTGCCACGCCGCCGCCATGACTACGCAGGTGCTGTGTGTTCCTGGGCTTCTTATCTTTAAAGCGCTCCTTGGAGCTGTTTTTTCTACAGCAGAGCTGTTGCCAAGAATTTTTCTGCATCCAGTTCTAATTTGTCCATGGACTATTCCTAAGGGTTGAAAAGGATATAGATTCTACTGCCAGGTCATCAAACCAGAGGTCACAATCTTTAAACCTCAAAAGACTGACATGGAAGAATTTTTTTTAAGAACATGAGCAAAAGGCAACATGAATAAGAAAAGAGATAGGGAATAGTCACTGTGAAAATTTAAGCCAGTCATTTTTCATTCTAACATAGAAGTACAAGGCCAAGTCAAAAAATATTGCTACACGGACTCTAGTTCAGCCTAGCATAAATTTATCCGAAGGTTAGACATGTCTCTGGAATAAGCAAACAAGTTTGAGCACTAATATACTTTTCTTAGTCTTGTGAAGGTGCTTTTAAAAAATAAATAAGATCTCTTCAAAACAGTAGCTTCTGAGGGGAGTCTGCTGGGCCAGGCAATTTCAGGGCAGAGAGACCAACTCAGACAGTTATGATGACTGTTTGGGGGATCCTAAAAAGGTAATTATGATAGTTTTTTTGTTTGTTAATTTAAATTTTGTTCGGATTTTGTTTGTTTTTAAAATAAATCATTTTATTGGGGGCATGTATAACGATGATCACAATCCATACATACGTATGTCAAGCACCTTGGCATGCCTGTTGCCATCATCATTCTCAAAACATTTGATTTCCACTCGAGTCCCTGACATCAGTTCTTCATCTCTTCCCCTCCCTCTCCACTCTTCCCTCCCTCATGAACCCTTGAATAATTTATAAATTATTATTATTTTGTCATAACTTACACTGCTCAACGTCTCCCCTCACCCACTCCTCTGCTGCCCACTTCCAGATAGGAGGTTATATGTAGATCCTTGTAATTGGCTTCCCCTTTCTACCCCATCTTTCCTCCACCCATCCGGTATCTCCACTCTCATTCCTGGTCCTGAGGGGTTCATCTTCCTGGATTCCCTGTATTTCCAGTTCCCATTTGTACCAGTGTACCTCTTCCAGACCAGCTGGATTTGTAAGGTAGAACTGGGATCATGATAGTTAGGAGAGGAAGCCTTTAAGATAGGTTTTTTTTTTTAAGGAACATAGGATGATTATAGGAGCTCATGAAAAAGTTTTAAGAAAATTGAAAACTGTCTTGGCAAGTTTAGGAAAGATTTTTCCATCAAACCAATGCAACTACTCATTCATTGAGGACAGCAAGGGCTGTTCTACAAGGATTCGTGAAACCTTAGGCCCCCCCCCCTTATCATCCCCCCTTAAGGATTCTTCTTGTCTCCTAAAGTCAACTATCAGAAGGAAGACAATTTGAGTTCCTTAAGGATGCCCAAACTTACAGAGTACAGAACTGTTTGGGGGAAGAATGAGAGCGATGAATGAAAATACCTTCTTTAGTGTACAGACCTGGACTGAGGATGTATGGAGAGCAACAGTAGAGCTAGTGTGTGTGTATGTGTTTAATAAAGTTTATATGATTTTAAAACATCTTACAAATTTAGTGTTGTATACATAATGAATGAAATAGCTCATTACTCTAGTGGATAGACTTACTCAAGGCGATGCCTGTGCTTTGTTTTATGCATGAAGGAACCATCCCTAAAGTGCTGTGATGAGACACTAAAAGTTTGCTTTTTTTCCTGAAGCATATGAAGATCAGCAACTACAATATCTCTCAAAGTTCTTTCAGACACCCTCTCAAAGTTCTTTCACTCCAACAGTAACACTTATTCAAGGGGACAGCAGCTCTCCTCGCAAGAGGCTCTCTAGTGAGAGCTGGTCACCTCGAGGTGCAGTGTTTCTCTTACCAGCCCTTACACCTGCCACTCAGGCCTTCATCTCACTGATGGCTAGTCACACATCTTAGGGTGACAACTTTCTCCAAAGAAAGCAATGGCAACTCAATTTAAATAATGCCATCAGGACCCACTGGAGGCTGAAGGAACAGTTTTGAAACAGAGACTGCGTTTACTGCACCTGTAGAAGACAGCTTTAAGCATATTCTAAACATTTTATTCAGTCTACATAATTAAAAAAATTACTTCATTGGGGGCTCATACAACTCTTATCACAATCCATACACAAATCCAGTGTGTGTCAAGCACATTTGTACAACCGTTGCCCTCATCATTCTCAAAACAATTGCTTTCTATTTAAGCCTTTAGCATTGGCTCCTCGTTTTTCTCCCTCCCTCCTCACTCTCCCCCAGTTTATATAATTTGATTTATCTCCAAATAGCATACTGTAAAAGGGATTTGCATGAAGGGATAGCAAAATTGAGGCATGATAATAAAAAAATGAATTTGTAGTTTACATTTTTTTAAAAGCATGCTCAGTGCCCAACGACTGGTGATTCAACATCTGACATAATCTCCAGTCCTCAGAATTAGATTGAAATCAGTATGGCTCTTAATTTTACTAAGAGACTGAAAGCCCAAAATAAGGGTTTGTGCAACTGCACTAAATAATCTAGGTCACAGTGAATAAAAGAAAGGCAAAAAAAAAAAAAAAGGTAACTCATCAAGACGCCTTTTATAACAAGGAAAGATGAGACTTGACTAACTGAGTTGTAACTTGACTATCCTTAGAGAGCTATTCTGAGAAAAGAATGTATCCTGATTGCATTATTATGGAAAATAATGACTGCTTGTTATTTTTATGAGACAAAGGAAAAACACTAGAATCAAGGAACAATTGGGCTGGAAGAAATGTTGACATCAGACTCATTACAATTTTAATTTAAAATATCTTTGCCACTGTGGTAGTATTGCTTCAAGACTGTTAAAAACAAATATCTTTGTATATTTTATTTATTTTACATATTTTATTTTAACTTTAGTATGTGTGCTGCTGAAGACATTTTATTTTAAATTAATCTTCATCACTGTTTTCTCAAGGAGTTTCTCCACCTTTATGTGATGAAATGACTTAACTGTCCTTTAAAAAGAGTAGCATCAGAAGGAGACCTTCGAAGAGGTAGGTGACATGAGAATGGAAAGGCGCTGTGACTAGCATCTCTCTGTCTTCCTAGGCAGATATGGATTGGAGAGGAACACATGCATTTCTGATTATGTTTCTATTATATGAGAAGAACCTCAGCTCCTTGTCAGTTCTAAGTGACAAGGCCAGGGAGGCAGGCTGAGTCCTGGTGGCGCAGTGGTTGTGTATGTGACTGCAGCCCACAGGGTTGATCGTGCAAATCCAGCAACAGCTCTCCAGGAGCATGGCTGGGCTTCCTACTCCCACCAGGGCAGTGATGCCACAAAAGAAAAAAAAAAGACTTTATAGTTAAGGCCAGGGAGGCAAAGAGAGAGACAACACTTTAAAGGTCTGTCGTTCCACCATGAAGAAGGTACTTACGGGGCAGTGAGGTAACCTTCCAAAAAGCCCGCTGTGAACATGATGATGTCATTGCTCAGCTTCTGAGAACCATAGCCCGCTCGGATCTCCAGGACGCCCCAGCCGGTAGCATTTACAGAGTCATTGTAAAAACCGTAAGCATCTCCATTCTTGTCCAGTACATTTTTGACTTGGATTGTCTTTTCAGAACTCATCCAGTAGGCGGTGGCATAGTGGATTTCTAGAAGAAAAGGAAACGGAGTAGTGATAGGTCAGTGTTTGACAGAGTTGTCAACCCAGCCCCCCGCCCCCACCCCAAGTCATCAGCAATTTCAACCGACTTTAAGTTAAAGATCTCCGTTCTATTGGCTTTGGAAAATCACACTCTCCATTGCTCTAGGTCGTTAGGTGCTGTCAAGTCAGTCTTGTGTACAACACGAGGAAGCCTTCCCGGGTAGTGCCATCCCCACAATTGTTCTCGGTTGGACCGCATCCATGCAGTCCCCATGTCAACCCATCTTGCTGAAGGTCTGCTTCTTTTTCGCTGCCCTGCTACTTTATTAAGCATGACGTCCTTCTCCAACATGTCCAAAGTATGTGAGACCAAGTCTCACCCTCCTTGCTTCTAAAGAGCATTCTGACAGTACTTTTGTCAAGACAGATTGGTTGTTCTTTTGGCAGTCAATAATACTTTCAATCTCGCTCGATAGTGAGCTATTACACAGATGGAGAAAAACATCTCAGGGGTGGGGGTGGGGGGTGAGCCCACAGCTCACAGAGCCGGCCTGATGGTAGTTAAAGCATCACAGGGGTGGCTGAAGGGCTTCGGGCTGGGCCAGACTTGGCTCATTCCCCATCACTTAGCGGAAGGAAAGGCTTTCAAGCCGACTCAGTGACTTCTATTCCCCCCAGCAATTGGACGAGCGCATCCCGCTCTCCTAGGCCCGCCCTTCTAGCGCTTTGGCTTCTTTCTGTACAATTGGTGCTGGATTCCTGTTTCACAGAAAAACAAGCTATCACTTGTGAACCCCTCAACTTCTAGATCGTTTTATTAATCAATCCACACTCATTCTTACTGCTCTTTTCTTGTCTGCTTTATCTACATGCTCTGGATTCTACCCATCTCATCTCCTTTTAGGAACTTTCTTCCACACCCTAGAGTCTTGTTACTGCACCCTTACGTCCCCTCCCCCCCCACTGCAGCTGGGCCCTTTGCCTTCAGCACATCACCACGGACCCCAGTCTCTGGACCCCTACCTAGGGTCGAGGACAAAGGTTTGGGGTAGGGTCTTACAGATAAAAACAATGCAACTACAAAGCCCTCCTTTGGAGGCCACCACCAGATTTAGCTATTACCTGAATCTCTTCACTCCCTTCGTGAATTTCTAACAAAGCTCACGGAGGGATCTCCTGTACCAGAGGTCCCTGGGAGATGCTAGCTGAAAAGTTGGAGATTTGACGCCAGAGAGACGATGCCTGGGGAGCCACCCGAGATCCTCGGGAACACAGCTCTCCTCTGACTCAGAGGGGGTCGTCCTGGGTCAGAACCTGCACCATGGCAGACTAGTAGGCTGTATCAGGGGCTGTGCTGGGTGCCGGGGGGAGCTCGCTGAGCATGCTGGGCACAATGCCGGGTCTCGCCTTCCGGACAAGAGCAGTGCACTCACCCCTCCCCTGTTCGTCTTCTCCTCTCAGCCTGCTGTCTTCTGGTGGGCCTCCTCAGCGGCCACCAGCCCTGCTCTCACCTGGGTTGCTTACGAAATCCTTGGGCCTTGAGGTGATAGGGCTCCGGGAAACACGTGACCCTGGCATCCACTCCCTTATTCTTGAGACCCTTTCCTGGCTTCAAGGTGTCCGGAACGCCCTTCTCCGGAATGTCTCGCTTTGCCTGCCTTCTTTTCCTCCTTCTCCCCACTGGGGTCTTCTTTATTTTGTACACCCAAACGCACACACTTCAGAACGGTGAACAGATCAGCACGACAATTTCAAAGTATCCACAAGTCCCACATTCTGTCGCAATTCACCTTCCCTCTTCTGCTTTCTATCTTCACAATCGCTCAGTCGGAAACCTGAGTCCATTTGCACTCTCCCCTCCCTGTCATTCCTAGCAAATCAACCCAGACCTCCTCAATATCCCACCTCCTCGTTATCTCACCTTAGGCCTCACCAGGTGCACACACCATAGAAAAGACCTTTTAGAAGATGCTTCTTATCTTTTCAAATCCATTCATTCATCATACTCTGCCCCAGGGACCTTCTTAGGAGGCAAAACAGCTAACTTGCCTATGAAACATTTTCCATGGATTTAATTTTTTAAAAAAAAAATTTTTATTGGGCATCACTGCCCTCTGGTGGTGGGAGTAGGAGGCCCAGCCTTTGCTCCTGTGAGCTGGAATTGAACCTCCATCACAGTGGGCCGCAGTCCCGAGCACAACCACTACGCCACCGGGGCTCAGCCCACGAATTAAATTTTTTTTTTTAAAGTAAGTTAAATTCCTCAGCTCACCCTCTTGGCCTTCATATCAGGGATATACTTGACTGACTTCATCACCATCATCCTATGTCCTTTATCTTCCAGAAATCACTGAGAACAACTCACCATGGTCAACACCTTCCACTGTGCCTACGCTAGTTCCTTTGCTGGAACTTTCCTCTCCCGTTAACCACACAGCAATCCGAAACTTGCTCTGTAAGACTCGGGAGGCAGTCCTCTCTGGGAGGGGTGGACTTTTTGTATTGTCCTCTCCCTTCCATGTAAGTCACGGCCCTGGCTGGGACCTCTCTGAAGCCAGACTGCTCCCTCCACACTTGACGCAGTGAATGGAAGTGGGGAGAGAATGAAAAAGAGTGTTTCTTCTTCTTCTGTCTAATAAACCATTTTACAAATGCTTTGGTTAAGGACAAACTTTACATGCAGGTTACCAAAGAGATGAGAGGAGACTGAAGTGACGTGTATGTGGTGACATGAAAGTTGCATCAATCATTTGGTCTGGGAAATAATAGGAATTTTGTTCTGGGCATACTGAGTCTCTAGTGGTTAGGAGACTGGAAAGCTCTAATTCAATATTTATACAGAGAGTCCTCTATAATAGGCTAAATATTTACATAGGCAATCCCTGACTTACTGTGGGATATTGTAAATTGGCCCTGACATAAATTGAATTTCTCATTCTTTTTAAAAGTTTTCATCGTTATTGCCTTTCATTATCCATACCTTATCTTTATTTGGAGGTTGGGTTGGCATGGGGGGGGATGATAACATTGGCAAATGGCTTGCTGCAACATTGCAGAGAATAGACATTACATACACAAAGAAACACCCACAAGCGCTTGTGAATGTGGCTCATTGTAACTCAATTGGAATGCGAGTTGGGTAATACAAGCGCAAGGCTATCTGTTAACTTTACAAAATGCTCGGCTGCTCAGAGAGGTCGATGGTCTGCACTCACTGGCTGCTTTACAGGTGAAAGCAGGGCAGTCTGCCATGTATGGATGATAGCCTTGGAGATCCCGTGGACCAGTCTACTATGTCCTATAAGACCACTATGCGTCAAAACCAACTTGATGGCAAGGAGTTTGGTACTATTGCTTGTTTTATCCCACGACACATTCTCAATGGACTCAAGACTTAGTTTATAGTAAATAAGTAAGCATTAGACTGCCTAACCACAAGTTTAGTGATTCGAACCCACCAGCCACTTCATGGGAGACAGTTAAGGCTATCTGCTCCCATAAAGAGTCATAGCCTTGGAAACGCTGCATTGGTAGAGTCACTATGAATGGGAATCAACTCAATGGGAGTGGCTTTAATCACAGAGCAACCAATGGGGCGAGATGACAAATACGATAGGTGCTAAGCTGGAACTCGGTTGGGTTGAGAAACTAAACCCAACTTCAAGCAACGTCATAATTATATTGGCAGACTTTCTTTACAAATGGTTTAAGTGGAAGTCATGATGGTAATACACATAGGTAGGTGCACAATGTTCTGTCCATAGACTCAGGGAATCAAATGACTCTCTTATTGTTAACAAAGTGTGGCAGTCATGTGTTTATGTTAATTTTATGATTGAAATGTAGGGGTGGAGTCTAGCCTGTTAATCTGGAGACAGCCATTGAGCAGCCAATGAGGCCTCTGTGTGGGCATGGCTTTCTCCTGAGACATCTGGGAAATCTCGCAATATTTCCCTCGGGAAGATGAGAAGCTATCTTCCCCAGTTGTTGGAGTTAGTCTCAGAGACAATGAATCATCTTGGATAAGACAAGGTGGTATCGTCTGAGAAGCTGAAGGAGCCAGAGGAGAAGCCACACAGCTTTGCCCTGATGGAGCCAGACCTCTGAAGCTGGAGAGGCCACGTGGGGACCCCTGCTAGCAATGAGTTGCTTCTGCCACCACTGGATGATGTTGATGGACCCTGAGCCCTAGAAGTGAGGAGCCATGGGGAGACCCCTGTCGGCGCTGAGATTCTGCACCCACTGGCCTGTGACTTTGTGAGTTAGAAGGAGACATTATAGACTGGTGTAGGGCATATGGACTAATATCGGACTTATGACTTTGAACTGGACTGGGTTGGGATGCTTTCTCAGTGTTCCATTCCTTTTGTATATAAACCTCTCCCTTATATTCATATGCATGTCTATGAATTTGTTCCTCTCGTCTACCCAGACTAACACACAAAGTCAATCGTCCACTTATGGATTCTGCCCACAATTACCAAATTGAGAGTAAGGTCCTGAGAAACTTCCTTTTCCCTCTTGCCAAATACTATCAAGGCTGCTAGCCTTGTGTTACATTTGGGATCTGTTCCTGTGTCTTTAACTTGAATTTGTAGATAAGTAGAAAGAGGTGCATATGGTACTACATACCTTTGTGCAGGAAAAGGCTCAAAGCCTTTTCAATGATTTAAAAGTTGCACATGCAGCCAGTGAAACAGACTGCAACAAAGGGTTTCCCCGCAAGGAATCGTTTGTCTAATCATTTCAAAGTGAGGACAAATTTATACACATTCAATGGCAGGTAGGAGTTGTCTGTAAATCCAATGTTTGTAACCCGGGGATTTACTATAAATACAGTGTCAGAGAATCCATATAGCAGGGTTTATTTGTGCTTACTATTGGCTAATCTGTAGCGAACAATTTCACATCACCCCCCCCACACACACACACACACACACATACACCACCACATCCAAGATTCTGCTTCTAGGTACAGTTGGTGTGTCTGTCTCATTCTCAAACTCATGGCACCTTCCAACAGCATCAAAACATCCATAGTTCCAAATGATTTACAAAGTGGGTGATACCCCACCGGGGTGATGGAATGATCCAGCCTGCAGAAACCAAGGCCTACACTTTCTCCTGGATTAGAGGCTGTAGAACAGATGTTTTTAAATGTTAAGGGGCTGCTGAAGAACCTGCTTTCTGAAAAGGGGTGGTGGTGGTCGGCCAAATATGGTTGGTAACTCACAACCCAGCCTTGACCCAGCCTTTCTCACGTCTTCCCCAGTAATCTCACTTCCAGAGAGCCTGGTAGGGAAATGAGGAAGCATGGACTGACAAAATTGCCCCAGAGCCGGGGAGGGCTCAGTGGGGAGGGGGGCAGCCTAAAACAAGAAGTGGAAGTGAAAAAAGGAAGGTGAAGAAGTTGGGTCAGGCTTTGTTCTTGTCTCGAGCAGGCCTTAGGTCTGCCCCTCCTCCATAACCTTCCATCCGTCAGCCCGAGCACCTGGGCTTCCTCTGCTAGGCACATTCCATACAGCTGCCCTGTGAGCTGTAAATCTCCACTTGCCCGTGGCCATGGACCCACCATGGAAGGTTCTGTTTTCTCTCTTGCTGGCTACTTATTTTTCTGACCACAACTAAACTTCTGCAAATCTGTGCTTTTTTTTAGAGGAAAGAGGGTGTGCCCTCATGCATGCAGAGCTTCTTTACCCACTCATCACCATAAGTCAATTATGAAATTTGACTGTTAAAGAGTGGGCCAATTTGGCAACTGCTGTGAGAAAAAGGACCGATTCTGAGTTTCTTGTTCATCCCCCAACTGTTGTCCTCTATCACTCAATGCTGTCTGCACGTAGAAAGGCTAGGGTACCCATGCTGTTTTCTGAGGTTTTTCAATCTTTTCAGAGTTCCAGGCGTCCTCAAACTCTGGTCCGAGGGCCACACACGGCCCGCAGAGAACATTTATCAATGCTGGGTGTTTTTGCCACTGCTGCCTATCCTGCATAGCAGCCAACTCATCCCGGGACCTTCAGTGAATTTGTTCAGAGTTTTTGTTTTTGTCCATCCCTCCAACGGTCTGAGGGACCGTGAACTGGCCCCCTGTTTAAAAAGTTTGAGGACCTCTGCTTTAGACATTTCTACACTTAATATCTCCATATTGAGAAAGGGTGGTTTGGGAATGTTCATAGGTAACAAGTGGGAAAATATGACCTAAATCTACTTTTACTAGAGCTTTCGGAGGTAGGGGTCATATCTGTTTAGTATTGGCCTCAGAATGTTGTACCTGGCCCAGAGTGGGTAACCAGTAGTGTCTCTTGTGCGTAACTAATCTAATTGTGCATGTCTTAAAAACAAGAGTTCTGTAGAAAACACATTCATAGGAATTAGTTTAAGATAGATCAAATAACAAGGTCTTCAAGTGGGGATAAGAGGACTGGAGGATAATGGGTCAGGCTCTCTGTTTGAGTTAAGACAGCTTATAAGGGTATCATGTTTGGTATATTCTTTAGGATTGAGAAAATAGAATATATGATTTTAACAGTAATATGTTAGCAGCAGTTTTTTAGAAGTAATATTCTAAAACTCAACATACTTGCTGGATACTTATGAACGCATGGTGATGTTAGTTTATGAAAATGGTATTTCCCTCTCATTGACCCACAGTGCTGAAGGGGACAATACTGGAGACACAGTGTGGGAATTTTGCCTGGTCTGACCTCCCCACACCTGGGTGAAATAGGAAGAAGCACAACAGAGCAGAAAGAGGAGTAAAGCAATGAAGTCCCCGAGGAATCCCCAAAATAGACTTCAGACTCAGAGGGCAGGGCATATCAGACCTGATCAGAAAACATATATCAGGGTCAGAGGACAGACCTGGAGCTATTGATAAGCCCCCTTTTCTTCTTCTTCTTTTTAATGTCTATCTATATAAGATAGGCTAGATAAACAGTCCCGAGGAGAAAACAATGGGACCTAGGGTGGGAGTAAGCAGGGGGGCGGAGGGTGGAGGGGCTAGCCAACACAACAAGAGATTGAAAATCGATGGTGAGGACAGTGTAGAATGCCTAGTGGGTTCTGACAAAGGACAATGTAGCCAGGAGCAATGATTGAGGACCGAATGAATTGGGAACACTACAGTGGGACAGGAAGAAAGTAAAAGGAAATAGAGGAAAGAACTAAGAGGCAAAGGGCTTTAATAGACCTCACAGTGCTCTAGGTTTGCCACCGGGCTATTAACTGCAAGGTCAGCACATCAAAACCACCAGCTGCTCCTGGGAGAGAGATGAGGCTGTCTGCTTGTGAAAAGATTGTGAATGCCAATGTAGCATTGCTATGCCCTGGAACACATTTATGGTAGTGGCAGGGGGTTTCCGTTGCTATAATTACCATTGAACCGACTCTGATTGGACTGAGCGCTCCTGCTCCATTTTGGACTTGAGGGTTGTGTTTCTCTTAATCTCCACAGAGTTTAGCCTCACCCTTTCTCCTACTGTGAACTTGGGCATTATTTTTCCACTTCTACCCAGTTTCTTTGAAAGGCTCTTGAGAAGGGTTTTTATATTGGCTTTGACTCTTCATGAAAGCTAGTAAGAGAACGAGTGACTCAATAATTAAACAATCTCTAGGCAACGAAATTACACGGTGGTGTTTCA
>PVJH01014519.1:0-56584 GCA_004026705.1 Nesogale talazaci | reverse complement strand
GTGTGTTCTACTTCAGGATGGTATGGCTGGCCTAATATGCGAGGGTTTGTTAGCATAGAAGATTCTCCTTCTAATCAATGGCACATACGATCAATCTTTTAGACGCAGCAGATTCTGTTAATGAATCCTGAACTGAATCCCATGCACTTCCTCAAGTGCTCGATAAGTAACAAGTGTATCCAAGGAAATACCAATCACTCCTCCCCTGGGCCCCGTGCTCTGGGCTGTATCTATGTCAAGTCTCGTGTGAGCAGACTTTGCCTGGCATACCACCCCTGTCAAATAGCCTTCAGAGAAACATGACGAAGCCCGCACACTCTGGTTTCTCTTACCATCTGGAGAGCGACATGAACATCTCTGCATCCTTTGGAGAACTGCGGGTCCCTTCCTGGTTTCTCTTTCAACCCCTACACACGCTTCATGTGTATCTGCATCACACGCACCCTCCGATCCTAACTTCTTCTATGCCTTTTAATGCAGGGCACTTCAAAGACTTCCCCACCAGAAACAGGGATGCCAACAATTAAAATGAACTTCCTACTCTATTATAAAAAAAGTAGTGGGGGGCGGGGGTGGAGGAATCCCTGAGAAGCAGTTCAGAACCAGAGGGCTTTGTCACGGCCATCGGCCTGCAGTCACAAAAGTAAGCTCCCATTCCATCTTCCCCTGGCTCTCCTGTAAATCATGCACAGGGGTGACCGCTGGGGCTTAGCTGGATGGGGAGGCGCATCCTCTCGGCGTGGGGGACATGTGTTATCCATCAGGGTTCCGGAGGTCTCCAGCCCAGGAGAACTCTCTGGAGGGAGGAAGACCATTGTCTGCAAGAACCCACAAATGTTTTACTGCTTCATTCTTGTGACCCTCACCTTGTCATTACTTGTCATTCTCTAGGTCTACCTAGCAGAGGCCGCAGGGAAAGAAAGCAAGGATCGTTTGGCTGCGGTGGTGAATGTCAGACTGCAAGCATCCTCGCCAGAGGCGGGCTCGAACAGTGCGCTCTGAGCTAGAACAGCAGAAACTGCGGGCCTGGAGTCAGCCGGGCCTAGAGGCCAGGCACCTCTCACTTACATCATCCGGAACTTCTGGGAGGCCACTAGGCCATCGGCAGTGTCCTGCCCCTCCATGCCTACCTGACCAGTCGCTGGCCCAGACTCACCTCCCACAGTGGTGGGACCTCACCCCCAACCCAACCATTGAGTCCATTCTGGATGCCGGGATCTCATGTCTGTCAGGGTAGATCTGGGCTCTGCAGAGTTCTGGTGGCAGCCGCACGAGAAAGGAGTCTTTGGCTGACCCCAGGAGGAAGGGAAGGCCGCAAACCCTCAGGGGGTGCCCTTCCCATCATGAGCAGAATGACTGAGACCAGAAAGGGGTCCCCGTGGGGCTGGGGGGCACCGTGGGGCAGCTTTCCTTCCAGGTCCTGACAGCAGAGACAAGGAGAGAGCCAGGGCTGTGTGTGATTCTAGAAGACATACTGCATGGCGGACAGCAGGGTGAGGGGGTTTTCTCCTGGAGAGACCTGGTCCCCTGGGTCCCTTTTTATAAGGAGGTACATCTTGTGGGTTCTCCCTCCTCCAGGGACAGATAAGGTTGCAGGGGCTGGTACCTGGAGGGTGACGTTGAGGGGTTGGAAGTGGCACTCCAGGTCATCTAGCTGAATGAAGTTGGAGGGATCCACGGACTCGCCATACACAAAGGAGGCGGGAGACGTGACTCTAAAAGAAGAGAGTGTGACATCACTATTCCCTGCCCACAGTCAAGCCTACGCACCTCTGAGAACCCCAATTCTGTGCTTCATCTGCACCTCATCTCCCGAGAGGTGGCCCCCCGCCCCCACAGCTTCCCCGTGTGTACCATCCTTTCTCTGCCCTGCACCCTGTCGTGCAGACAGGCAGACTTTGGAAGCAGGCGCTCCCAGCCGTGCCTTCCCACGTTGGGTCCAATCAGGGAGTCCCACGGAGACTCTCAGATGGAGGATGAGGGCTGTGGCGACTCCCATCTCGGATTTCCAGATATTTTTAATGAGATTATTAAGTTACACATTTTCTGTTCTGGTCACAAACTTCTGTGAAGGATTACAATGGTCAGATTTTTAAGACCCCAAACGTGAATGGTGCATCGGCCATTCGAAACCCCCGCACTCTGTGACAAATGCAAGCATCAAAGCTGATGTCGGCCCTTCTTCCCAAGGTCACCTGGGATGATGTGTTGCTTAGAAATAGAGCTGCTCAGGGCTCAGGGAAGCCTATGTCTCACAGCTTGATTTTCAGCCGTGCATCACCAGGCCTTTCTTCGGAGGCACCTTGGGTGGGCTAGAGCCTCCAGCCTGTCCGTGAGCAGCCCGGTGAGCTCATGGTCCCACCCACGGTCTCCCGCAGGGACACAGGAGCTGGCAAACAACCGAAGATTTGTGTGTGGCCACATTTTCACAGCTGCTTGTGGGAATAAACCCCAGAGAAACAGCCAATGTTCGAGGCGGCTGCTCTCCTGCCTAAACACAGCCACGTCTGATGCGGATGCCGCGTCTAAACAGACAGCAGTGCATCTCATTTCGGGCTTGTGTTCAAGGGCAGGGCATTCGCCGAGAAGCAGTGAGATTCCAGCATCACCCACATGGCGATGACGGGCTCGCTGGCACCAGCCCTGACTGGGAGGATCACAGGCATGGCTTCGCCAGGGGCTGCAGCACACCTCTCGGGGAGGCCTCACACCCTTCTGCCGGAAGACAGACACCAAGATCCAGGTGGCAGAGATCGAAAACAAAACCAAGGCAAACTCACTGGCCCTGAGTCAATTCTAACTGAGAAGGACGCTACAGGACGGGGGTAAATCTGAGATGGTAAATCTTTTTTTTTTTTTTTTTTTGAGATGGTAAATCTTTACGGGAGTAGAAAGCCTCATCTCTCTCCCTTGGAGCAGCTGGTGGTTGTGAACTGCTGACCCTCTGGTTAGCAGCCCCTACGTACAGCCACCTGGGCTCTCTGGACCGCTGGGGAGACAAGTCAATCGACTATCGGGCTAACAGTATTGCTGTGAAGGGAGGCAGCTCTGGGCCATTTTCGGCGTCACTCTGAGGTACCTGGTGGAAAGCGTAGAGTTCTGGACCAGGCATGTTCCACCCAAGCCCTCGCTCCAGTCCCCTGCTGGCCTTCCTGCCAAGTCGTAACATTCCCCAGTCAGCCAAGGCACTTGGAAAAACAACAACTGGGGGGCAGCCGGGAGAGAAAGGCTGACCGTCTAGAAAGCTCAGCGTGCACTGGGGTGTTGGGGGTGGAGGGCAGGGGTCAATGGGTGCTCCTTGAGTCTATACCCAAGGTACCATCCAGAGCTGTTGTAGGGGTCTGCAGACCTCAGAACGGCGCCCCCCCCCCCATGCCAGCAGCCCCCACTCCCTCCACCCCAGCTGCCAGTCACGGCACAGACTTCTGTGCTGAAGGGGTTCACGGAAGCTCAGGCCCCACTGCCTGACTGACGCTCACCACCCAGGTGGGCCCTGCATGAGCCAGGCCTGGGGCACATCTGGCCCAGCAGCTGCTTTAGGGCTGAGACGCTATTCCCGGGAACCTGCTGCCTGATGCTCCGTGGCATCCTGGAAGGGCAGTGTCTGCGATCCAGGCATCTCAAGGCGTGCAGTTGTCAGAGCCCCGTGGGTCCCCTGCTTGCCATCAGGCCTCTCCTGTTTCGTCCCAGGTGGGTGGGGAGGTGGGGAAGAGGAGGCAAGAGGGGATGAGCTCCACACCCCCTTCTGAGGCTGGAAGGAGGGCCGGTGGTAGGGCTGGCTCCTGGGTCCCCGTGTGAGCCCCAGCAAGTCCCCGACTTCCACTGGAGGGCACCCCTGCCTTCCAGAAGCCCGGGCGTGGGCGACTCACCCGGTGATGGACGTGTCCACTTCGTGCACCAGCGGCACCGTCAGCATGAGGCTGTTGTCGTGCAGGGAGTCGACGCGCTCCAGGTTGCCGCTGTGAGGGGAGAGAGAGCCATGAGCTCGCCCCCAGCCGGCCTCCTCTGCTCAATAGACCCCCCAGGACCCCAACAGTCCCCAGCTCCAGTTCTGGTCCCTGCCTTTGCGCTCCGCTCACAGGGGGTGGTGAGTGCAGGCAGTTGACTTGGGGGGAATGCAGGAGTAGTGAGGGGAGCCTGGGGCGAGTGGCAGTGGAGCCATGCGCGGGGGCACTGGTAGGCCTGTCCTCGCCTCCCATGTGGAGACCCAGAGTCGATGTCTGGGATGGCATCCCCTGTGGAGCCACCATCCATCTGCAGGTGGGCAGGTGTCTCCCGATGGAGAGTAGGAGGAAAAGCCTGGCAATCAATCTCCAAAACCAGCCAAGGCAAACCCTGTGGCTCCCAACAGTCTGATCTATAACCCAGCCTGGGGCCACGAGGAGGTGAGGGCAGCTGACAGCAGCAACATGGGGTCCTCTGGTTAGGGAGCTCCGGGCGCAGTGCACAACACCCACCGCAGAGGGGCCAGACAAGTGTTCCCTCACCCTGCAGAGTCACCAATGCGGCCGCTGGTTGGTTGGGGGCTCTGCTCCTGACCTGTTCTGCTGGCCTGTGTGCCCACGGCCATGGGAGAAAACCAGGAGCTCGACCTTAGAAGCTATTCAGTGGGGTGTGGGGGAATGCTGCGTGCTGGGGCTGCTGGGCAGCCGCTGAGTGCCTGTGCTCTTTCCTGGTAAGCTGTGGTTGCACCGGTGAGCAGATGGAGCTGTGAGGTTGGGGCACTGCCGCCAGGTGGGGCAGGCGTGTGCTGGACCTTAGTGGCTGCTTCTATGTGGAGTCATCCCTCATCAGCCACCGAGAAGCCAGGGACTCTGCCCCGGAGAGCGTGTACATCGGGGCACTGCTCTGGGGGAGGAAGTACAGAATGGAGGCTCTGTGAGGCCATCCTCTAGAGAGGCGGACACAGGGATGGGGACGTGGAGTGGCTACTGCTTGTCCAGCCCACGCCTTTCACCTTCCACTGCACTGAGGATGACCTCACAGGGGGTCCTGAAGTGACCCCAGGAGGGGGGGAATGCTCCACCTTACAGATAAGGAACAGCTCTGGCAGGTTAGGTAATTTGCCCCCAGGCTCTAGCACAGGCACACAGAGTTCAGATTCCAACTCTGTGGGGTCCCAGGCCTAAGCCAGAACTCTCCCTGTTAGATTATTCCCATGATAGCTCAGACTGGGGCGTGGGGAGGCGTATAAAGCAGAAAACATGCACACACACACACACACACACACACACACACACACGGACGTACAGCAGAAAGGGAGAAAAACCTTTCTCTCTTTATTACTAGTTTGTTACATTTTAATACCAACTGTGACGATTACTCTAGAAAAAGGAAAATAACTCATTGTGGGCTCTTCCCAGTGGTCCCACAGGCCTCTGGTAGGTTGGTGTCAACTGCTGACCCAGGCATCCATCGTCCCCCTTGGCATCCACTGTTGGACGCCAGGCTCACACCGGCCACATGTCCTCCCCCCCTCCCCCACCGCATCCTCTAGGAACATCTGCGGGACCCCGACCTCCCTCAGGACCCTTCCAGGGCCCAGCCCACGCTGCCTTCCTCTCCCTTTCAGCAAGTGTTGAATGACAATGACACTGAAATAGTACTCCCACCCCCTCCACCCCACCCCATCTCCTATTGTCTTATGACAACGTGGCACTGACCCACCCCTCTGTCCTCTCCACATCTGTCTTCCGCAGGCGGGTTGCATCTGTCCCTCAAGGGGCAGCCACGGTTTGCAGGGACAGCAGGACAGCTGCTTGCATAGCTAAACTTCTGTGCCCTTCCTTCCCTCATGGGACACAGCAAGTCACAGAGGAGCAGCCCTGGGCAAGGATCAGGCCTGAATGGGCATGGGGCAAGGCACCCCCGCCCGCAAGAGACGTCTCACCATGCCCTGCACCCTGCCAGAGCTGAGTGACTGAGTCTGATGAAAGGGACGCTTCCATTGGTCCAGCCACTTGTGGCTGCCAGCAGCAGAGGGCTCAGCAGGCTCCTCTGTGATCAGAATGAGGAGGCCCAGCCCACCGGCTCTCTGAGGGTCACTCTGCAGGCTGTGAGCCGGGAGATTTGCCCGGGCCAGGCCCTTTTGACTAGCAACTGGTGAGCCTCAACTTGATGTCTTCCTAAATCCACAGGCAGGAGAGAGACCTTCAAAGAGTGGTGACAGGAAGAAAGGTGCAATTGATAGTTAACTGGGCTTTCAAGATAGTGAGCTTTAGGGATATTCCCATCACAGAGGGGAGTCAAGGGCCCTGGGTACCCATAGAGGGGGCGGGGTGGGGGGTGGGCTGAGGGAGTGAGACCAGATTTTCATCACAGCCTATAAAAAAAAAAAACAGAACACATGCCTGGGATATTCTGCTGCCTGTTGCAGTCAACAGATAACAAGACTGCCTTAACATGGGTGACTCAAGGAATTTTAAGATTCTGACATCCCCTGTTGCTGTGTAACCATACTGAGGTGCTTAAGTGGGGTTTTCACCCCTAGAGTTTAACTAGTTCTTGGCATTTATTTTCATGCCTGGCACCTAGCACTGTATCTGGTACATAATGAGACTTGTGAAAACCCCTAGTATGTGCTTAAGTGGTGTGTGGAGTCTCTGGACTTAACTATTACCTGCAGGTTGGAGGCTTGAATCACCCATAGGCTCCTCAAAAGAAAAGCTTGGTGTCTATTTTCACACTGACTGATGGATGTGTCATTCTCACCCACAAAGCTCTCACCACTTCTCACGCCCCTGCCTCTCTGAGGAGCCCTGTGTGGGACTGGGAGACAGCTAGCCCTCCTGCCCTTGGATGAAGGCACATTGTTTCTACCCAACATTACTGACTGGGCTGCCCGCAGCGTCCAGGATTCAACAGACTCATGAATGAATCTGCCCAGCAACGGGGAGTCTTCCAAGGCCTCCAAGAAATGGCAGCATGAGAAGGACATGTTCAGGTTGAAATGAACACGTGGAACATGGCTCCTGTTAAATTCAATTGGCCCCTGCTCTGTGTCTGTGGCAGTGTAGTGTGGCACTGTGTTCAGGGCTCTCCACTGCCTTTGGAGTAGGTTTATTTTTGGGGGGGCATCACTGCCCTCTAGTGGGAGTGGCAGGCCCATCCTTGCTCCTGGAGAGCTGCTGCTGGATTGAACCACTAAACCAGTGGGCCGCAGTCACGCAGTCAAAAACTACACCACCGGGGCTCAGTCCTGGAGTAGTTTTAAAGGCTACCTTTCCCCCCTTCTCCCGGACTCTGGCCCTGTGGAAGAAGAGTCTGACCAGCCATGTCCATGAACATCGCAGGCCAGGACAGTCTGAGTGGCCTGTCCATTAGTACATCATGGTCCGTATGGGCGGGGGTCAACTCATAGGTAGCTGACAATGCAAACAATTGCTTATTTACTCCCGCTCAGGAGCCGTGAGGTGCACTGAGATGAAGAGGTGGGCTGGGAGGGGAAGGTCCAGCCTTGGAACCCACCACCACCATGGGGGAGAAAGATGGGGAACCCATCATGGGGGAGAAAGATGGGCAGTTTGCTTCTCTGGAAAGATGGATGGCCTCCAACACCTCCGACTGGGCACCAATTCCAAAGCAATGGTTTTGCGGATTTCTTCAGTCACCTCTGCGCCTCCCTGTCCATCCAGGCTGTCAGCTAAGCACTCCCTAGAAGTTATTCTAAGGAACTCGCATATTTTGGCTTGAGGAAGCACCTCCTGATTTCCCAGAGACCTTCCCAAGAGCTCACAGCTCCAAGGAAAGGGAGCAGGTACCACTCCTGAAGGGAGAGGCAGCCGCTGGCCTGCCCCTCCCTATGTGTCTACTTGGGGGAAGTCTCCCGAGAGGTCTATGCCAACAGCCGGACCTGGCTCTCAGGCTGACAGGACCTCTACCATCCACCCGGTGGCTGGATAAACGTCCTTGGCAGGCCGCATATGACCCACAGGCTGTAATTTGAGGACGCCTCATCTATGGCCATGAGAAGCACTGGCTCTGGCTGACAACCCACAGAGGTCATCTGGGAAACACGGCACCATGGGCGCTGACCAACCAACCATGTGACCCTGGAACAGAATCTCCTCTCTAGACATGGACGGTCTCTCTGGGGCTGTCACCTCAGTTAGAGCTGGGCGGATGGCATGATTCCTGTCCCTCCCAGCTCAGTTGGCAGCAGTGCCTTATGCAACCGGAGATAGACAACCCCCTCTGCTGGTCAGGCTGTATTGAAGAATAACCCTTCTCCTCTTCCCCAGACCTTTGAGGGTCCTCGCTGTCAGTTCAGGGTCAAGTCATTTAAATCAGAATAGAAAAAAAATCCCCCTTACCTCTGAGCTGTGATGATGAATGTAAGAATCTCCTCCTCCCCAGACAGGTGGCTGGTGTCAAAGATGACGCTGAATTCATACTGCGGAAACAAGGAGTCACGCTGGGCTTCAGCAGGCATTCCCAACTCCACAGGGGCAGCTGCCTGCCGGCAGCCTATCTGCAGGACCGGCTAGAAGGCGTATGCCCATCTTTCTGATCGTCAGGCCAGAGCCACGCTCTGCAGAGCAAAACCCAGGGCAAAGGAATCTCTGGCCTTTGCAGCCCCGGGCTGGTTGGGAACAAGGAGCATTGTTCTCTGTGGACCATGGCTGCCTACATTTCAACCAGTGGTGTCATGAATTGATGGCCACCGGCTTCCCTCATGGTTTGGGGCTCAATTTCATTCCTAGATCATCTTCCCAACTTACTGTCACATCTGCCTATTGCCTGCAACAGTATTTTTCAGTCACCTGGCCGTCACCTCTCTTACGAACCCTCGATATTGTTGCAAGGGGAGATCTGAGATCCCTTCCCTGGGTGGGAACCAAGGTGACCCCCATAGAGGTGGTCCTCAAATGGGCACCATGAAAACCAAGGCTGCAGTCTGTTGCCTATGGATGGCTCCTAGCCTTCACCAGGGGGCCCAGCAAGCCGGGTCGGCCCCGGCTGACTTGTGCTTACTGACTGATCAGTGGGGAACAGTTCCACAGGCTTCTTGCCACAGTTCACCGCAGATGAGGGAACAAGCACAAGTCTGCCAATTGTCAATCCTGTGTGGAGACGGTCAGTTTGAAGAGAGGCCTTGATTCTGTATGGGGCTGCTTTGAGGCTGGGAGCCAGGCAGATGCCGGTCCTACCTAGAAGCAGAAGCTTCGGTGTGGTGAGAGAGACCCATGTGAAAGTGTTCGCTACAGATGATCAAGCAAGCACAAGTCAGCCTGTGCTGACCTGGTTTACTGGGTAAATCTGACACTGTCTCTGACCCTGTGATCTACAGTGTCCCTGTGCAAAGGGGAGCTGGGGAAGCGAGGGGGGGTGGGTTACAGATAAGACCAGCACCCCCACAGACCTTCCCTTGCACTTGTTGGCATGAAGAGTGTGGAGAAGCTCATAACCTCCTCCCAATGAGAGTCCACGTGGGGTAGTCGTTTCGGGCACACCCCCACCCCCACCAGCTAAGCAGCCTGTGATCTGGGGCTAACTGCTGTGAGCCAAAGATTTCCACCACTCTGATGGGACTCCCCACAGGCCAGGCATGCGTGGGCATGTGGAGGAAGCCTGGACCAGGGCTGATGGAACAAGTCTCTTCTACAACCGGTGTGCTCTGGGCCTAGGCACTTCACCTCTGTGCAGTTCAAGATAAAGAGGAGGCTGGACATAATGGGTCTTCACATCCCAACACGCTCCAAGAGCCTATGACTTAAAAAAAATCTCTAAATACGTGGGCAAATACTGGCGAGGAACCACAACGGTAGCTGAAATCTGAGCTGCAGACTGTCTGAAGGCTTCGGGGCAGCTATCGAGGACTGGGACCAGCCCTTGACAGAACCGTCTCTGCAGGGGGGTGCGTTGGCGTACAGGGAGGGTGGAGAGATGGAGGCAGGACAAGGAAGCAGGGCTGGACAATACAGGAAGTGACAGTGAAGGGTCTCATCTCAAAGAACTGTCAGAACTGGGCCAGCCGTCGATATTTGACACACTAGAGGCGGACCTGAGAAGCCGAAGACTGAGCCGAAGAGTTACAATCTGAGTTGGGTGGCCTGAGAGAGTGAAGGGGCCAGGCTAGCTGTGCGAGAGAGGCGTGCACCCAGGTAAGCCTGCACAGCAGTCTCCAGACCTAGCAGGTCCGACAACCACAGGGTCTGGAGGGCAGAGGAAAGCTACCATCTGAGGGTACAGGAGCCCTGTTGGCAGACGTCTTTGGCCTTCCCCAGGGAATCAGTCCTCCCATCTCCTCAGGCCTCGTGGTTAACGTTTGCATATGGTTAACGTTTGCATATGCATATGGTCATGGTGCCCGCTGTGGGGAGAAGACGTGGTGGATGAGTTCCAAACTCTGGCACTGGAACCTACCAGCTCCAGGCCTGCTCTGGGAGTTGGTGTTTTTTTGACAAAACAAGAACACTTGCCCACAGACAGCGAGACACAGCTTGGGCTTGCTTTGTCAAGGAGCGTGCACTCGAGAGGGTGTCTCCAGTCACTTCCTGAGGTTTCCTCTTGGGAGGGGAAAGGGCCGAATGTGGACAGGCTGGGGAATGAAGACGGGGGTGGGAGGGTGAAGCTAGAGAGAGGTCGAGGGGTGGAGGGTGGGGGGGCGAAGCTAGAGAGAGGCCGAGGGGTCAGCATGTCACAGTTACTGTCGACTCTGGAGCTGTGACATCCTTAAGGAAGGAGCAAAGCCCCCTTTTCTCATGAGAATAGTCTCACAGTGGGTTTATAAAACAGCTGCCAGGTACTGACACTCAAATGTGGGGGGATTAAAATGGACTACTTCCTCGACACAGGCAGGAGCGGGGACTTCAGCCTTCATACCCAGGAGGAAGAAGACAGACAAAGGAGATGGTACTTCCTTCCAATTATTGCAAAGAGCTTCCCTTTCCAAAGGCCGCCTTGGTCTTTCAGAGCCTAGCTCTGCTTCCAAATAGCACGTCTTTGCAACCTTAGCACATCCTCATGACGTCTGTACATCCCAAGGTGCTCCACCAGGAGAGGACTATGCTGTGCTGGGTTAAGAAACCTTGATCCGTCACAATCACAAAGTAGCTAATCCCCCTTTATTTCTGTGGTAAAAAACGAATACAACGAAGAATGTCGGGAGCCTTGTGAGAGGTCTCTTCATAACGTGGAGAGTACCCGGGATTCTGGGACTCTCTCCCAGCCTATGTGGTCTCCTCCTTTGCTGTCTAGAGAGCTGAAAACATCATGCAAGGTCCTCCCTGAATTAAACATTCTAGGACAGCCTGCCAGGGGCTGCTTGGCCCTGGGTGGTTCTCACCTTGGGGGCCTATCTTGTGGATTCAGGAGAGGCAGCAGGTGACCACGACCCCTTTGCAGTACAAAGAGGTGGATCAGGGAGGGGGGGTCCAGCTCGGGCCTTGGTGGTGGCCACAGCTGATGTGGGAGGGAGGGGTGTGGGGGGAGACTTAGGGGGAAACAGTGGTGGAGCCAGAGGCTGGTGGTCTAGCCGTTGCAGGGGGTGGAGGGTGCCATCGAGGAAGTGCCCTGTCATTGTCCCTTACCTTTGACTTTGACCTCATGAAAGGAAATCCCACGCTGCATTTGAGAAAGTCCGGCTCCAACAGCTCACAGGAAATGCCCATCTCCTCCTATGAGGGAAAAAGCGCAGACAGGTGGGCTGACTGCATGGACACAGATGTGTGGATGTGGCCTGATGGAGGGGGCGGGACAGAGGCTTGGACAAACCCAGGTCTCTCTTAGGCAAGTCCCAGACAATACCCTCTGCTGATTGTGAGGGAGAAGGAACTCTCGGACCAGGCCAAGACCCATCCTTCTCCAATGCCCACTCAGCTGTTCCCAAGGAAGGCAGGCACAGAAGATAAGGTTCGGCAAGACCACACTTCATTTTTAACGAATGCATTTGGCTCCTGTGGTAGTTACATAATCTGCTGTCAGTTTGAGGATTCAGTTTGAAGGGGTGGAGTCTAGCCTAACTTGATGACCTCATTTGGAGTCCCTAAGGAGATACATAACCCCCCGGAGGTGGGACACATGCTCAGTCCCTGTGAAACATCCCTGTGGAGAAGATACATGGAGAGAGTCTGGTGGATCCAGATCTCTGGAATTGGAGAAGCTGTGTGGAGACCCCTGCCAGCAACAACATGCTCCCACCGCCACTGGATCCACAAGACTTCCCACCCATGGCCTGTGACCTTCCTGCATTTGGTGTCATTACATGAGTCTGAAGAGGATCTTATAGATTGGTACGGGACATTTGGGCTAATATAGGACTTATGGACTTGACCCGGACTGGGCCCGAAAGTCATGTGACTTTCAAAGGCACTCATGCTGGGAGAAAGTAAGAATTTGGACCTAGACTTGTCAATGCTCCCACCTGGCTCCTTCACCATGCTGCATGTCTTTCTGGAGGAAATGGGCACAGCCAAAGACTCAGTGGCAGCCCAAAGAAACCACCTGGCATGGATTCCAGCTCTCTGGGATTTCCACACTTTCTCATCTGCTTCAAGACCCACACCTGAGGTTAGAGTCCAGCAGTTCTCAACTTGTGGGACAAAAGCCCTTTGGGGGTCAAACGACCCTTTCACAGAGCTCACCCAATTCATAACCATAGAAAAATTACAGTGATGAAGTAGCAACGGGAATCATTTTATGGTTGGGGGGTCACCACAACATGAGGAACTATATGACAGAGTTGAGGCATCAGGAAGGTTGAGAACCACTGGCTGAGACCAATGCTGCTTCCACCTCTGAAGAGCGAGGATCTGTAAACTTTTGACATGGAAGAGTCAACCCTGACCCTCACAACTATCCAAAAAATTGATTTGAGAGTCATTCATAGATTTTGGAAAACAAATGAAATCACCATTATCTGAATAATATCCCTTAAAATCTTTCAATTTTACTTCAAAGTCACAAGTACCCAAAGAGTCACATATGGTTCAAGAGCTTAATAACAAAGGGACTTGAACATAGATACACATATACATATATATACATATATATATACATAAAGATATAATTGTACCCACAAAGATGTGCAAAAAATAGTAATCACCATAATGTGCCACTTTAGTTATAAATCACACCATAGACTATTATCTTACTATGAGTATGGTATGGTCATTATCAACCACACAACATGGTGCAATTAGAAAAGTTAAGTAAGCTATGAATTTATAAGTCAAGATGGTATTTGGGAAGAAGTAAGTGAAAGGGATGCTGGGATGGTCCTGTTTTCTGATCTGAGCCATGGGGGAAGTTTTACCTAGCAGTCTGGGTTCCCATTCAACATTTCCTACACATGTTCAGTGTCATTAGTTATGTACTTCAACATGTATGAACAGTTCATTCTTTCTATTCTGGTTGTTCCATCTTCCTTCATCTAGTTTCCCTGCCTCCTGACATTCATAGCTTTTGTTTTAAAGTAACTGATGACTGTTAGAAAAGGGCTACCAAATCTGGAAATAGATTTGTTGCTCTGACCATTTCTGAAAATGTTTTCAAGTGTGTGTGTGAAGGATTCAGACTCCACAAACTAACTTTGGAGTCTGAGGTGAGTCTAAAATGCCTTTTCATTATTCCAGATACTAAATTGCCTTATTTTTGTTCATTCTAAGATCCTTTAAAAATACTAGCAATTTCCGGTCATGAAGGAGATATGTTTCTAAGTGTTTCTTTAAGAATAATCAACCATTTGAGAACAAAGGGCAGCATGAACCCAAGGATACAGTTCAGGGTCAGGTTAGGAAAGAAGAAATGAAAACACCTCTTGCAGTACATTGTATTGATGAGACGGAACAAAATGTGTGGGAATATTGTTGAAGGTGAAACTGATAATCTGCTCTCAAAATCTTCACTCAATTCACAAAAAGTTAAAACATCACACACACACACACACACACACACACACTATAATGACCTCAGAACAGGTGACGATGGTTCTTATTGTGCCTGATGCTCCTGTAAAGAGTCAGTCTTGGAAACCCCACTGAGGAGCAGTTCTGCGCTGTGCTGCCGGGTGGCTGTTCTCAGTTGTCATTTCCTGGATGGCAGTAGTTTGAGTTTGGGTTTGGGTTCTCGTACAAGAAAAGGTTCAAAACCTTGTCGATGGTTGCAAAGCTGCCCATGCCACAAGTGAAGGTGATTGTGAGGAAGACTTTGAGCCTGGAGAAATCACCCCGGAGGAATGACTTTTACCTGGCATTCAAGGGCAAGTAGCAGTTGTCTGTAGCAGGGCTGCCTGCTACTTCCAGCTAGATTTCATTGGCCTAAATCTCTCTTCACTCCTTGTCCATGAACCTAAAGGGTTCACAATTCTGGTGGGGGGTCTTGGTGAGGAGAAGCAGCATGAGGGAAAGGCTGAGCCTACTCAGCACCTCTAGGCATGCTGGCTAAGCCAATGGGGCTCCCCCTCCAGCCTCTGGGCAGCACCACACAGCCCTCCTGTGGCCATGGAAGGAGGCTCCACTCCCAGTACAGCAGTGACTTCCAAGGACATAAGGGGCCATAGCAGGCCACCACGGTTCCCTGTGTGGAAGGTGTGGATGCACCACGCACATCCCTTTCAACAAGTGCAGCATCCCTCTGTGGAAGGGCAGCCCCTGTGCCACGTCCCACCACTCCCCTGCTCCCACTCTCTATTCTGCATCCAGTGAACATGGGGACGAAAGCCATGTCCTTGGAGCCCAGGGGAAGGACATGTGTGGTGCAGTGCATTCTCCAGAGGTCTGTGCATGGGATCAGGTGGAGGCTGAAGCATGCTGGGGACCCGTCCTGTTCCTCCACTTGATGTTCTCCACAACGCGTTCCTAATATAGCACTTGCCCAAGAGTGCCCATCTAAGCAATTTGACCAAACACTCTTACAGATGATGCTCCTGGCACTGTTAGGCACTGGAAAATGCTGGGCATTTGCTCCGTGTAGGAAGAGGCAGGAGAAGGGGAATGAAGGGATGTCCTATTGTGAATCCATCTTGCCTAAGTCCACATTAAAGAAAAAAAATCCTGCCTGCAGTTCCCCAAACCTGCACAGCTCTACCCCTCAGAGCAGAGCTCCACTTCAAAGCAGCGTCAACATCCCTGGCTGTGTTTCCTTGGTTTCACACCATACTCAGGGCATGACCTTAACACACAGGGCCATTACAGAGCTAGGGACCCCCCTGGTAGGCAGCAAACAGGCACCTCTTGCAGTCGCAGAGAGCTTTTATTAAGTGAATTCTGCAAATATGCTGCTGAGCTAAGCTCCCCTCTTGTCAAGCAACATGGCAATCAAGAGATGGCAATTTGTTGAGGGGTGGCTTATGATGTCTTCCAGTCATGTGGTGGCACCCCTCAGGAGGTATACAGGCCAGAACCCAGGAACCAGGCTTGTCTTTTGTTTGGATTTCTTTGAAGTTTCAACACTGCTGACATCGGCCTTGGCATAGAGTCTCTTTAACTTCGTTATTTCAGGGCTTGTGATGAGCAGACTCTCAGATGAATGGGAATGTGAGCCCGTGAGCAAAGTTCCTGTCCATTGTCCCTGATTGCCAGATGGTATAACCACAAAACAAAAACAAAATCCAGACTCAGTGCCATCTCGTGATGCTGACTGTACAGGACAGGGGAGAACTGCTCCTGTGAGATTCTGAGACCGAGACTGTGTAAGGGAGTAGAAAACCCCGTCTTTCTCACAGGGAGTGGGGGTGGTTGTGAACTGCAGATGGTGTTGTGTTGGTCACAGCCCAACAAGTGACTACTACACCACCAGGGCTCCTTCCAGATGGAATAGGCATCTGATTACCCTACTCAGAGACCAGGCTCACAGGGTGACGCGCAAACCATGCTGCCAAAGACATGTTGATTTTATTAAATTGAAAAATGCCTAAAGCATTGCAAAGTTATGAAGAAACCTGGGTCTGACTGAGTTAGGGCAGTTAACTGTTGAAGAAGTGAAAAGAATTCTATGCGATAACTAATACTTTAAGATGATTTTGAAGATAAGAACTTAAATTTTAAAAGATCATGAGAAGCCTTTAGAATGAAAATGCCATCACAGATAATGGCTCTTTTGTGACGGGGATCAGGGTGGCAGGGAAACAACATAGGAAGGGACTTCAGAGAGTTTGCTGGGAAATTTTAGTTTTGTTTAATATCAGTGTTTCCAAAAACCTCTTGAAGCCTCCTCATAAAACCAAGGATGTTACCTTATGATACAGTAAAATACTTTGCATCCCAAAGTCACACAGCACTTGATTCCCACCCACCCCCAGTTATTAATGAACTGTTATTATAATGATGCTAATAAAGCAATTTTTTTCGAGTCTAATATAACTGACAATTATAATTACAATGTAAGTTCTGTTAAATCAGAATAAATAGAATTTAACAATTTTAGTTTTCATTTTCAATTAGAATATTAAAAATGACAACAACAAAACAAGCATGGCAATATTACTCTCAAATCAAACAAATTTCAAGACAAAATCCATCTTGTGATACAAAGGACAGCACATAATGATTAAAGGGACAATTGAACTAGAAGACATAATTGTAACTAACACACAAACCCAACAAAAGACCCTCAAAATACATAAACCAAACACAGAACTGAAGAGAGAATGTGAAGTGACACATTATACAGTGTAGGATATGAAAAGGTAATAACAATTTGTAAGTTATTGGAAGGAGGAGGAGAAAGGGGAAGGGGAAATATGGTAAATTGGAATTAAAAAAATAAAGAACTAGAGGAAAGAGGGGAAGAGGAGCTTATGCTGGAGGGGTTCAAGTAGATAATGTAGATGAATGTAGCAACATGTATACAAATATGCTTAATACAAACGATGTACTAAATGTTGTAAGAGCCCCCAATAAAATCTATATTTAAAAAAATAGAACTGAAGAGAGCAATTTAACAATAACGGCACAGCATTCTCAACGAAGGGCAGAACATTGGAAAAGAAAGCCAATAAAGGCATACAAGAACTAAACAACATAATCAAGTCGGTCACCTAGACATATAAAGAGCATTCTCCAGAACTCCAACACAGTACACACTCTTTCCCAGTGCACAGGGAACATTCTCTATGGGAAGCACACAGCAAGTTTGAGTAAACTTCAAAACACGGAGAGTTGATCATCCATTTTCTGAGACTGGACTATTAAATGAGAAATCAACAAGAGGAAGAACAAAGACCAGAAGCAAATCCGTGGAAAATGAACAACACACTCTTGGAGAACCACTGGGTAACTGATACAATAGGGAACGGAATTTAAGAACTAATTGAAAAGAGAATGAAAATACCACATACCCAAACTTTGAGGACAGAACAAAAACAATACCTAGAAAATAATTCATAACAACAAATGCACACATGAGACAAAGGGAAACTGAAACCAACATCTTTACCCAGCATGTTCAACAACTAGAGCAAGAGCGGCAAAATAAACCTCCAGCCCCTTGGAGAAAGGAAATCATAAGGATTTATTCTTCTGGTCCCTTACCAAAATATTTTAGAACAGGTTTACTAAAAAATTTACGACTCCATTTTTAAGAGCTCTGCATAATTGGTCTTTCCCCCGGTTCCACTTTTCTTTTGCCGACCACCGTGATGGAGTCGGTTCTGAAGCAGGCTCGAGAGGTCAGGGAAGAAGTGCTTCCTGGGGTTTCAGAGACTGCGCATCCCCACATCCTTCTTCCCTGGCTTGTGGGCTTGAACCGCCAACCTTCTGGTTGGCACTTAACCACTTAACCACACCAGAGTGGTGTAAAAGAAAGATTCCTTTCTTTGCAAACAGGGTCCCCCAAGGTCACGGCATGCAGGTGGCTTCTCCCTGGGGCTTATGCATAATGCTGTCTGGATCGTACAAATGTTCTATGTGGGACAGAGATAGGCTTTTTCCACAATTATATCGACTCTAAAATATTAAACAAGTATTAGTAACCACTTGCCAGCATCTGGCAGCTATTCTCCCTAAAGACTTCAGATATGAGGCCTTTGTATGTCTCACAAAAGATGAAGAGGACTCCCTGCTGTTAGGACAATGGGTCACTTCCTTTGAAGCCTGTGGACAAGGTTCACAAGCTACTGCAATGACCTCTACTAATCTAACCTGTTTAGCCACCTCCAGGAATCTGGGGTCTGCTCTTGTCACATGGCACCCTGATACCTCCCTTTCCTCTAACGTGTATATAGCACAACCCTTTCTTGTGAGGTGTGTCCTTACCTGTAATTAGTGGCCTTGCATGGCTCCAAAGGGTATATAAGGCTTGGTCAGAATAAAGAAGCTCTCTCTCTCTCTCTCTCTCTCTCATCCGCCCTGACCCTCTCCCTGTTCCCCATGTCTTCCCTTCTCCCCACTCTTTCTCTCCATGTAGACCACCTAACAAGGCTGAGGTGAGCATGCTACCATGAAATGTGTCTGACTCTATTCTTCTTTTCTTTCTCATGCTCTTTATAACTTTCCTAGAATAACAAATAATTTCCTACGTGCTGTGCAACTGCGCCTACTTGAACCTGTGATGCAATATGGGAGGCTTATTTCCTTGGAAAGCTCTACCTGCACAGATTTCTTTCAGGATCAGGAAAGGACCCATTAGTCTGTACTGAGAACACAATGATGAAAAGCCCACCTGCTTTATTCCCGACATCTCTGTATCCTTGGGGCCTGGCACCAAGCCTGCACTTAGTAGCCACTGAGTTTGTATTTACTAAATAAACAGGCCTTGGCTCCTGGGAGATTTGGATGAAGGGACTTGGAGAAGAGATTCACTTGCTGGTTTGCCTGGCATGGAGTTGTTTCCCCTGGCAGAGTCCCTCCCGTTCCCAGACATACCCTGTCGGACGGAGCCAAGCCCTGACCCTGTTTGCAAAGTGCAGCGGTTGGCGGAGGAATTGGATAGTGAAGCTGGTGAGCTCTTTGACCTTTGGGTCCTTCCGGCCTGTCACACAGCACTTGACTTTCAAAAACTGTATTATGATGAAGAACAACAATGGCCATGTCAACATTTTTAGGGTGTCCATTTCACAGGCGTGAATTAAGTTTAAAAAGTTGTGCAGTCACCACCAGTGTTGCTGCCCACATTTCCATCCCCTCCAACAGGAGTTCAGTGACCCCCAGCGATGACTAAGTCCTTTCCTGTCTGTCCCTGGTAACCACTGATGCAGGGTGGTCTCTGCAATTGTGTACGCCAGATGGTCCGTGTAAGTGAGAGTATGCAGTGTTTAATTAACTACATCATTGGCATCAAGCTGGGCCTGATGTAGGTGCTCCGGGTGTGTCCAGGGAGAACAGCACTCTGTCAGGGTTCCAATGGCTGATTTTTTGGGAAGGAGATCACCAGGCCTTTCTTCTTAGACACCCGAGTCTAGTTTCTGTCATCCAAGGATGCTATACCAGGACATCACCTCACATTCTGGTCCCACCCCCTGTTGAGAAAGTGCCTGTCAGTCCAGATGGGCTGAATGAGAAGCTACAGTTTCACCACAGTCCCCAGGGATTCCCGTGTGTACACCTGGAAGGTCTAATACAACCCCCTGGGGAGAACCCATTCAGTACATCTGAAATAGAACAAACACTCTAAGTGGGGGGTGGGGGGGGTCAAACCAGAAAGAGCGCATTGGGAGTCCTGCCCTATACAATATTTACAACATTTGTTTTCATTCTAGTGTAGTGTCTGATATAAGGAGCCATGGTGGCCCAGTTAGCTAATTTGAATTGCTAATCCCAAGGTTAGTGGTTCGAATACTCCTTGGGAGAAAGGCAAGGCTATCTGTTCCCATAAGCTTTACAGTCTCAGGGGCACATCCTATGCTAACCTAAAGGGTTGCTATGGACTCAACCGCCGCGGTTGAGTGTGTCTCTTGTCCATTAGTCAGGAGAGGGCCACCTGTGAGGTTCAGGTTCATTTCAGTTGGACCTCCTGCGGACAAGCTGCCTTTCCACCCGAGGTGTGCTGCTTCAGAATCCCCATGGAGCCCAGGTGACCCCTCCAGGCCCTCGGCAGGTTCCGATGTACACAGCCCCAGGTTCCATCTGAATTCAGCTTCTCCTTTCCACCTCACACACACTCGGGTCAAGCTGAAGCTGGCCCTGGGCTCCAGAACTGCGTCAGGCCACATGGTGTGGGCAGCTCTCTCTCCACATCTGCCTGCGCCCATCTGCCTGCTTGGTTTTGTCTAAGCCTTAGACTCTAAGGTAGAGGTTCTCAACCTTCCTCATGCCGCAACCCTTTCATACAGTTCCTCATGTGATGACCCCCCCTCCAACCATAAAATTATTTTTGTTGCTACTTCGTAACTGTCATTTTGTTACTGTTATGGATGGGTTGACCCCAGTGAAAGGGTCATTCAACCCCCAAAAGGGTCATGACCCACAGGTTGAGAACCACTGCTCTAAGGTCTCCTACCTTCCTCCATGCACCCTGGGATCTCATGGGAAGGCACTCCGTTCATGGATAATTCTGGAATTCTGGGGGAGTCATCCAGAATTCCTTGGCCAGCTGAGCAGCCCCAGGGGCTCAGCGGCGCAGAACCACACAGCCCAGTGAGTTAGAGGGTTTATTCCCAGAAAATACGCTCTTGGTCCCACATAATGATGAGTCAGCCTGAGCCACCCCAGAAAGAACCATCCTATTCCTGGAAAGGGACTCCTTCAGGACGGAGCCCATGCAATCCCTACCAGGGAAGAAACTCTATGGACTGGCAGCCTGTGAAATGGCCAGGCTTGGTGATGGGCACAGACATGGAACAGCTATGTGTCCTTATAGGAGCCCTGGTGGTGTAGTGGTTACCACGTGTTGGGCTGCTAACTTCAAGGTCAGCAGTTTGAAACCACCAGGCACTCTGCAGAAGCATGATGAAGCTTTCTGTTCCCGTAAAGAGTTACCAGTTCTGCCATGTGTTATGGGATCCCTATGAGTAGGAACTGATTTCGTGGCAGTGAGTTTTTGTTTGTTTGTTTTTTAATGTGTCCTCAGGCACACTAACTATCCTTTCTACAAATCTCCATTTCCTACCTGTGAATTACCGAGGCCCGTCTTACTGGGCTGACACTGGGTCGCCGGTGCTGACAAGTGGAGAGTGGGGGGCTTCGTTTGAAAGGTGGGTAGGAACCGTCCTGCTACCTTGTACTTCCGTGTCTTCACCAACTTCTGGAAGACCCCTCGTGTTATGAGGCAGTCCGTGTTTTCCATCCATGATCTATGAGCTCTCTGCTGCTCTCACCCCCATTGTAGAGGCAGGAAACTGGCACACAGAGACCGAATGCTATGCCCTGGCTTTCACTGCTCCAGCTGGGGTGATTGGGAGCTGGGCGGATCCACTCCCAAAGCTTGCTGTGGACCACTCCTCCAGCCAACCCAAACCAGACCCACTGGCATCCAGTCAGTGCCAACTCATAGTGCCCCCAAGGGAAGGGCACAGTAGAACTGCTCCGTGAGCTTCTGGGACAGGAACAGAAAGCCCTGTCTCCCGCAGAGCGGCTGGTAGTTTTGAACAGTTGAGCTTCCAGACCACAGCGTCGGGTACAGCCTGTAGGCCACCAGGCTCTCCCCACAGTCTCTTTGAATGTTGGTCAGCGCCTCCTCCGACCCACCCTGCCCATCTCTCTCCCTGTAGTAGACAATACGGTGCCCCAGAGCCACAGGGGTTTGGGGAAAAGGGACTGCGGAACACCCTGTAAATCTGAGGCCTCAGCTGTCCTTACACGCTCGTCCACATGCCAGATTCCAACAGTTCTCCGTCCCCTGCTGCTGCTCAGGGGGAGACTGCATTCTTGGCTAAAGGTCTGACACAGACAGCCCTGGAATCACAACAAACACAAGGCCTGGCTGAGGCGGCAGTGAGGTCTTCTCGATGGAACGGATAGGCAAGCACCCTACTGAGGCCAGCCCTGGGCGGCTGGGCACCCCACCCAACGTGGTCTAACACAGAGCTGCGGATCATGAGCGGGGCACAGTGGCCACGTCTTACGAGAGAGGGGCCACCTGGCTGATGACCTTGGCCACAGTTTGGAAGGTGGCTTGCAGGGTCCCATGACGTTGACCTGACAGGGATCAAGGAGCATCAGAGGCAGGTCTCAAAAAACCAAACTCGATGCTATTGTATCATCGCCGACTCACAGGGACCCTATAGGATAGGGTAAGAGCGCCTCTGTGGGTTTCTGCTACTGTAACACTTTACAGGAGTAGAAAGCCTCACCTTTCTCCCGAGGAGCAGGTGGTGGCTTTGAACTGCTGACCTTGTGCCTAACAGCCCAATGATGGACCACCAGAAGAGCCTTCAAGCATTAGCTTGCGTAAAAATCCTTTGACAGGCTTGTAAGAGCTGCTGATCACAGGCCCAGCCTGTAGAGGAGGTTTCCTTACAGTAGAAGCATGGCCAGGAAATCATTTTGATTTTTAATTTTATTAAATTATCTAGGGCAAGTGTTCCACGCCAGACTCTGAGAAGCTTGGCCCCTGGAACTAGTATCCTCACTGCCATTTGGAGGTTAAGAAATTGAGATACATAGCGTATAAGGAAAATCGCCTTCCCATGGGTCCTAAATCTGGCGAGAAGCCAAGCCCTGCGCCCCCCTCCGGCATTATGGGTTCCCTGTCCCAGTGGTCAGAATGGAACCTCTCACAACATCTGCTCTGCCCACCATGCCCCAGGAGCACAGACTTGGGGAGCTGAACCCCACGGAGTCTGTCTGGCCCCAATAGAGGGCCACCTCCCGCTGCCCCGGAGGAAGCTCATTCAACAAATGTTTCTGATTTTTGCCGCAAATGGCAAACAGCTTGGGCAGAAGAATTCTCACGTATGGGAGGCGTATGTTTTTTGTTACTTCGAACATTCCTTTGTGCAGGCTCTCATTTAGTAATTATTCATTGAGTGAGCCTCACTATCCTTCCCCTGGGCTGGTCAGCTGAGCCTGCTACCTCTCCAGAGAGTTTGCAGCCTGGAGGAGACTCACTGGTGGAGGGGGAGGGGGGGCAGACAGGTTCTCCTGTTGGGTCTGGAGAGCTCGGGTGAGATGTGGCAGGGGCTGACATAAGGTCTTGGTACCCCTGCTCAGGTTTTTCCACTCACTGTTTTATTTTTACCTTGCCTTTTAGCTAACTTAAACACTCAACCAGTTCTTTAAATTATGGCATCTAAGACTTGGTGGGTGGTTACTTAGAAAGTCACACCAGCGCTGCGAACCTGAGCTCACCCTCTGAACACATTGGCTAAAAGTCGTCGGGAATGACAATCCCTCCACAAACAAACAAGAACAACAAATAAAACCCCTGTCATTCCTTCAAATGACCAAGATCCAGTCGAGGGCCACCTATTCCAAACCGTCCTGAGCGCTCTCAATGGCTGAGGAGAGGTCGCTGTAGCAAGGTCATGTGGGCTTTGTGCTCTAGCATCCATTCATGTGCTCAGCAGGTAAGATGGGAGCACCAGCGAGGAGACTGGAGGGCCCACAGCGGGTGTCTGCCCTCAGCAAGCTCTCCTGTTACATACCAGACATAAAGCGAGTGCCTTGGTGGTTTATCTTACTGAGGAACATGTACCTGCCAGGGCTCAAGCGTCAGACCATGCTCATGGGGACAGAGGGGAAGCCCCGATGGTGGGTGAGTCCAGGATCTGCCTGCCCCCCACGCCATGAACCTCGAAGACCAGGTACAAGGCTGCTGTTACAGGAACTGGGCTTGAAGTATTGAAATAAGACAGAATACGCAATCTAATTAAACAGTAAAGCATGTGTCGCTTTCTCTCTACCGCGGGCACAGCAGGGAGATGGGCTTTGATTTCTAGACTACAATCGATTTTCTCCTCGAGGCTCCATGTACCACATTCTCTGATAATTGGCTTCTTGTTTAAAAGGATTAACACGCAAATGTCGCAAAGGCTATGTGTGGTTGATGAAGTGGCTAGGTTTCAAAATCTAATTTTTCTGGAGCTGTGAATGTAAAAGTCATATTTGTTTTTGGCTCACTGAGTTGAAGTTATACAAAAGGATGAGCTGAACGGTCATCCGATTGCTCGAGAAACCATCAGTGTATAATTTCTTTCTTTCTTTTTTTTTTTTTTTTGTGGGGGCATCACTGCTCCGGTGGTGGAAGTAGGAGGCCCAGCCCCACTGCTGGAATTGAACCTCCATCCCAGTGGGCCGCAGTCCCACGCACAACCACTACGCCACCGGGGCTCAGCCCCCCTCAATGTATAATTTCTGATGCTGCTAGGATCAGCTGTGGGGAAAAGATGAATGGGCTGGTTTATTTATTACTTCCCATGTGTGGACCCGACAGAAGTAACTGACAAACGTGCTGTGTGGCTCCAGCCCACGTTTTCTGGGTTTCTCGCCCACAGGATAGTTGAGCTACTTCTTTATTCTCCCTTTGAGAATGTTTTCACTTGTCTGGATTTCCGCGCTGATTTTTGATTTCAGCCACAGATGGCTGAGCTGACCACACACCAGGGGAGCGGATGGCACACGATGCTGTCAGCGTGCCCTTGGTGTTCCCGTAGAGTCTCTGCCACGTGCCCTGCACCCAGCCTCTCCAAGTGTCAGATTCGTGCTATTGCTGGAGGCAGGCCCCATGGGAAGGGGCCCTCCCTGGCTTGCAAATATAGAGATGGAGGGGCCTGGAAATCCATATCCCACGGGGAGAACTCTTCACTCTTGTACCCGCCCAGGCTGCTGAAGTATAAAACCTCTCCTCGGATTGAACCAGCCACCCACCACCTCTCCCACTTCCTTTAGGGCGCTACCTTCCTTCCGCACAGCCCTACTTCCCCTCCCCCGCTTCCCCTGCAGGGTGTCCCCGAGAAAGGATGACAAAACACCGAGAACAACCGTTGCCCTGAGTTGATGGTGACTCATGGCCACCCCGGGTGTGTCAGGAGGAAACTGAGCTCCACAGGTTTTCCCGGGACTGCATTTTCAGAATCAGATTGCCATCGCTTTCCCCCAGGTGCTCAGGAGGACTTGAACGGACAATCTGAGAAGTAGCAGCTGAGAGCGCAACCCTTGCACCACTCTGAGAGTCGTCACCGAGGTGGAGTCTGTCCCAGGCTTTCTGTCTCTGATGTCCTGGGCCATCAGCTAAACCTTCAGCTTCCTTCCTTGTCCTGGGTCACTGGCCCTGCCCCTGGCCTCAGGTGCCAGCATAAGCATTTAAGGCTCTGAGACAAGGTCCCCCTGGTCTTGTAAACCTCTCATTCTCCCTAATGCCCGATGCAGGGCAAGTCTGCTTCACTTGGGACTGCCAGGTCTAAGCAAGTCAGGGTCTTTTGAAACAAAGACTCCTTCCCACCAAACACTAAAGAGATTCAGCTAAGGCGGCCTTGGAGATGCAAATGGCTCACATATTGATCTGAAGTCACTTAAGTGCCTCTTAAACATGGACTCATTTAATTATGGCTTCTAAGCATTCTTGCTGTCTGCTTGGGGGAAGACGCCTCCTGTGTGCAGGATCCTGATACCAAGCCCCAGGGAATGGGAAAGGGTGGGGGCAGTTTAAAACCCCTCTCCTCTTCACAGAGCTTCCCAAGAGACAGAACTGTGACCCTGGAAACGTCTCAACTTGCAATGACACAAGGATGGTTTCCAGAGTGATTTGCAACATAATCATAACTCTGCTCTTTACCACTGGGTGCCTAAAATATACCCCCTGCAGGTAGTAACTCGGTCAAGGACCCGGACAGGTCTACCTTGTCCTACAGGGTCACCGTGAATCAGAATTGACTGGATGGCAGTGAGTCTGTTTGAAGCATGCAGTGGCACCGTTGGGTACATGTGGGACTGCTAACAACAAGGTTAGTGGTTCAAATCCCCCTGCCACTCTGTGGGCAAAGGAAGAGGTTATCTGCTTAAGCAAAAATGGAGCATCCTGGAAACCCTCTTGTATGGTTGCTGTGAGTCAGAGTTGACTGGCGGCCTTAGGTGTAACTAGCTAAACCCAGGGTCTTAGGTTTAACCGGGCTATAAAAATGAGGTGTTTAGAAAAACTAGTGGCAAAACTCCATCATCTTTCAATTCTACTCTTCCAAGAAGTTTTGAAGTCCCCTCGTAGTTACTGTTACCATGGTAGCTGCGGTTGCATCAGGTTCTACTAAAGGGCTTTTCACGTGCTGGCTTTGTCCTTCTGCCTACAGCTGTTGGGAGATCCGTAAGCTGTTCAAAGTCACCCCAAGAATAAGACCCTCCAGCTTACTAGGTGGCCTGAAAATGAAGACAGCAGAGTTCACGTGTCCCAGGTAGCAGGCACTGCTCTAAGCAGTTGGTTAAAAGGAGCTGGTCTCCATGACCCTACATTGTTAGCGTCAGCAGCATCCTCCCATTTTAAACAGGAGGGCCCAGAGGACCGGAGAAGGAACTTATTGAAGGTCACGGAGCAATCATGTGGCAGAGCCTAGGGCTCACGATGGCAAAGTGCAGAAAGTCGGGTGCATAGTTTTCTTTCTCCTTTGCTGTGTGATGACCTTCTGGTAGCCTGGTGGATTTCAAACTCTCTTGCAGCAAAGTTACCTGGTGGTCAATGAAAGGCAGACTGCTGGGCCTCACCTTGTTTCTGGTTTGATAGGTCTGATGGTGGGGTCCTGAATTTACACTCCTCACCTGTTTCCTCCTGATGTTAGAACAGGTGGCTGTTGGAGCGGGAATGACCGGTTGAGCAGCATGGGTCTAGGCTCCCCAAAGCACTTCTCCCTGGAGGGAAGCAGCATCCTGGACAGGACTCCAAATGGAGGCCAGTCTCCAGAGAGAAGGTCAGAGTTGGCCACAGAATAAGCCTTCTACGTGGAGCACAGGATGCTGAGAGTCTACAGGGCTGACGCTTGTTGTGGACATAAGGCCACCAGATGTCACTGTGAAACCCACAATGCCACCTTTCTGCATCTTGCCTCCATCTCCCCTTCTGGAAAATGGGGCTAGTGGACGAACTTTCAAAATGGAGCTACAGGGAGGAAATGCTAATAATGAGGACCCACAAAGTGGACCAACATCGGTGAAGTGTCTTCTTCCTGCCTGGCCCGGTGAGGGGCATCCTGGCTAACTCTGACACTGCGAGACAGGCCTCAGATCTCTGACATCATGGCGGAAGAAAAGGAGCTTCTGAGAAACTGGGTAACTTGCCCAAATGTCGCAGCTGAAGCAAGAGTCAGACCCAGTCTGCTTGGCTCCAGAGGCCCTTGATCGCCTCTGCCCCGGGCGGCCTCCTTGTGAGGATTTTAGTAGTAGACACTGGCCTCAGAGGTCGACAGACACACAGCTGCTCTTGCCTTGGCACCTGACGTGATGCTCTCTGCCAGGGGAGGAAACCCTCGCAGCATTTCAACCACAAAACAGACGCTGCTCTGCGTGGGATTCTGCACCCAGAGCTAGAAGAGGAGGAGACAGGACCATCTCCGAGCCGCCTGGCAGTTCTGTAGCACACCCTCACCAGACAGGACCGCAAACGCAGGGCCCCAGGCCTCTGGAGCGGGCTAGGAGACCCCGTGCCAGCAGCCAAAAGACCCAACTGGGAGTAGCAACCAGCAGCTCCTCGTGAAGAAAGCGCAGCAGGATTTTTATAGGGAGCAGCGCGAGTTGTCTTTGGCACTAGTTCAGCTTTCCTGCCCAGTTCCATGATCTCAGGAGTCAGTGCGGACGCACCTCCCAGGGCCCCCTCCTCCACTCCAACCACCTTAGCCTCAGGCTCCACTTTCTTCATGCTGGGGGGCCTGGGGGGGGGGGAGCCCTGTTTCTCATCTTAATGTGACTGCGTTTGGAGACTGCCGGTGGTCTCTCAGGCAGGAACCTTCAACAGGAGGGTGTGCAGGAGGGAGCCTCTCATGGTCAAGAACTCCGCCTCCTAGTCTTCTGTTCATTGCTGAAGAGGGCACACAGGCAAAGAATTCTGCACTGAAACCTTGCAGGCAGCGACAGGTCCAAAAATTCACATGTCAAATGCTTCATCCCGCTTCTCACATCTATTGTCCAGGGGTCCACACGCTTTGACAGCTCTCCGACAAGCAGCTTTCCTAAGACAGACTCCGGCTGCTCTCAGGGGGCTCATCACCCCACACCCCTGTCTCTGGATTTCACCCACTTCCCCCCTAGAGTCCTTCATCGGCCGGTGTTTTAAGTGGCCACTTAAGATCTGGAACACAGGCCGTGCGGATGAACCCCTTCCTTCTGCATCTCGAGTCAGGCCAGAGGACTCTGAGGACAGCCCCCTCATGTGATTGGCCGTCAGACTTGTGAAGGACTCCCTGGCTTCTTCACTGGCACATGGTGGTTCAGATGCCACCGCAAAACCCACGGCCACACCCAGTAGTGCCACCCACGCCCATCCGCCCTTCTGATGTCTACCACAAACGCCCTCTCTAGGGAGCTCTCTCCTCGCCACCTTCATTCAGGGCACGTGTTTCAGAAGGGATGCCACTTTCTTTCTTCCTCGCTGAGAGGTGGCACTCATCACCCATGGTGATACAGCTTGGATCCAAGAGACTCCAGGAGATGGAAGGAAACCTTTGCCACAACCTTGTAGATGAGTTTGGCTGTGAAACGACCTCATGCTAAAGGGACCCGATGTACCCATGTGCCCCAGCAGGCTGTGCACAGAGTTAGTGGTGAGGGTTAGCGGGCATGGGGTTAAACCCAAACTCGACCTCATGTGGGACCTGTGGCACCCACGTGCCCTGACGTGCAAGGTGAGGCTGGCAAAAGGGCACTCCATCTGGATGCTCCTTCTGCTATGGGCTGGAGGCTCTTCTGTCGGGAAGACAGTCCTGTTCTGCTGTAGGCTGCTGAGAAGATCCCTGGCCTGTGTGTCTTAGATGCCAGAGATATGCCTGCTTCCCAAAGTGGTGAGAACTAAACAACGTCTCCAGACAATGTCCAACGTCCCTTGGTTTTGCCATAAAAAGAAGTGAACCCAGAGTGGCCATTTGTGTAAACTACTTACCTGGAGGGCGAGGTGGGTATGACTATCCAGGTGACAGCCACCCAGGGGCTTCCCACCATGTAAGGATGTATTGATGCTCGCGTGAGAAATGGTCCCTGATAAGCATGGACAAGCCAGTCCAGCCCGGGTCTACCTTGCCGGGTCACATTGCCCCTGACTCAGAAGAGATAGGCAGAATGATGGGGTGGTCCTGCCCCGGCACCTCATTGAGCCTCACTGCCAGCCATAGGCAGAGGAAGCCCTTGCTTGTTGACACCCCACTGTCCGAAATGCAGAGGCCAATCAACTCCTCTTTCTTTGTTAAGACCAGATATAGTTGGGGGGTGGGGTGGGAGGTGGGGATGGTGGAGGTGGAGGTAAGAACATTATGAAAGAGAATTGAGAAACGGACCCCGCTATGGTAGCAGGGCTTTAAAGAGGCTCCGGGTGTGAGGTCACACATTGGCGCCCCATCTGCTGTGAGCAGGGAGAGCGGGGAGCCAGAGGAGTCCTGGAATGTGCCCACAAGTCTGACATCACCTTGGTTCACTTTGTACTCGGGCCCCCTGGGGGCTGAGGAATGAACTTCTGCCCATAGAAAAACATACCAGTCCAGAAGATGGATGACAAAAAAAGGTCATCAATTTTATTTACTGTCCCCAGACCTTCAAAGTACCCACGGGTACTGCAAATAAAAAGAAATACGAGAAGAATACAAACATGGGGGTGGGGGGGGTGGGGAGAGCCAACCAGGGGGGTGTTTCATGAAATCCTACAAAGAGCCCACCACCCCCTGCCTCCCCAGACCCCTTGGCTACTGATGGAATAACTGAGGTCCCACGGAAACAGAAAATCCCACTTAGCTAACTTTGCTAGCTGGCTGAAGCACGCTGCATTTTATATTGGAATTGCATTTGAAACAAACTTCCTGCATCAACCCTTTAATAAGCAGAAGGGATCTGCGACAAAAGTAAATCAATGCCTTCACTGCTTTACCAAGATTTGGATTTTATGAGGGGGCTTCCAAAAGCGTGGGTCCCCTCTACCTCCTGACAAACTTTCTGAAGCGCTCTCCTATTTTGCTTATTCTTTTCCAGCTCAGAATGAGCTTTCGTAGGTAACACAGCTTAAAGTGTCATGGGTTTTTAGCATGTCCACATTTACTCCCCCCCCCCCTTCCTTTATATTCAGTGTATTCCTTTTTTTTTTTTCCCATCATGAAAACAACACTTCTTGATAGAGGCAGTTTGGTGGAAATATAGAAAGGGGGAAAGTGGGCATGAGGTGATGGCCCACAGTCCCTCTGCCACAGCCCTGCAGAGAGTGGATTTCCTCTACCGACTGGGAATTAAGTGAAGGCTTTCCGTGGCCAGGGATCTGAAAACCGCTTAGCTGGCAAATGCTTCTCCTGGGTGAAGCTGCGTTTGGGGTTTGATTTGCTTTCTGGGTGATGGCGGAGTGACAGCACAGGGTCCCTGGGCTACTTTCTGAACCCAAATCACTGACCGTGGTTCTGCCGAGGGCTTGGGTGTGCCCCTGTTGGTCTCCTTTCCCTCGTTTTATAACCTGCTCCCCAGCCACACACACCCTTAGTGGTGAGCTGCCACTCCTTCCCAAGTCTCCCTTGCTAACACCGCGCCAATTCTGACTCACAGTGACCCCACTGCCTGTGGGTTTCCGAGACTGTAACTCTAGGAGAGCAGAATGCCCCAATCTTTTTCCCTTGGAGCAGCTGGTGGTTTCAACCTCATTCATAAACAACAACACCAACAACAACACATGCCCCCACTCCCACCCCAAAGCCTCGAAGTCCTTGAGTTGGTGTTGACGGAGAGTGCCCCTGTAGGCAGGTTGGATGGGGTAGACTTGCCCCTGTGGGTTACTGAGACTGTCACTTTTTACTGGAGGGGCAAGCCTGCTCTCTCTGCCCGGGAGAGACTGCTGGACTCGTGGTTGGAAGTCCAATGCATCATCCACTAGACCACCAGGCTCCTCAGTGACTGCAGAGGATGCTCCTTTTCCTCTCTCAAGTTGTTTTGATCATTCCTCCTAGACCATCAGGACCAACCCAAAGGCCTCAGAGCGTTTTACAACTTCTGCGGTTGGCCCCAGAGGACCCCCCCCCCCCACCGCTGCCAGGTCCCTGCACACCCCAGGATTGGTTTCTGGTGAGAACTGGTTGTGAGCCAGCACTTTTCCTGGATGGTTGTATTCCTAGTCTGTTTCAATCTGGAAGCTCCATGGAAACCTTTTCAACAACAGAGCAGCCTGCACCTTCTGCTTAGGGGAGGCCTGGCTGGTCTCCCCCTGCCCATTTGGAGGAGTTCTCATAAATCTGAAAATCCTTACCCAGGTATCCTCTTACTGCCTGCCATCGAGTTAATTCTGAGTCACAGCAACCCCGACCGTGGAATTGATGGCTTCTTGTCTTGTTTTATAACAGTAAGAATCACACTGAAAGCCATCGTGAGTCTGGGGAGGGACGATGGGCCACCACATTAATTAAACATTGGCAAGATGCAGGGATAGGATGTCTTCCACAAGAGGCCTTACAAAAAATCTCATGGGAAAGTGGAATCAGACAACGATGGATTTCTCCCATGAATTTTTTGAAGCCCTCTCTATGTGTTGTCTTACTCAGCCCTTAGCCCAACCCTGTGCAGTGAGCAATCTCAAACTGGCTTTATAGATTTTAAAAAAAAATCAGGTCTGAGATAACTTTCCCAAGGACACACAGTGTCAAGCCCAGGGGTGTCTTGTGTCAAAGGCTGTGTCTTGCTTTTCCATCCTCACATTCTCCTGCTCAAGCCTCCCAGGCTAGGACTCTATCCAGCTCCAGGGAACTGCAGAGGGTGGGCTAGTCCCATGCACAGGCTTACCCCATAAAAGATGTCTGGTTCTCTCACTCAAGACTCCCCGAGCAAGCACGGTCTGACCTCAATCCCAACCTCTCATCCCCCCACCCCGCACTGTGGCTGACCCAGCTACATCCAGACATCAGACTCACCTCCTTTGTTCTTTGACCTGAGGGACCCTGGACAGGATCTGCTGGGGACTCGGGAAGGAGAGGCTGGACTCTGTTCCACAGGTCCTGGTGACAGAACTATGATGGGTTCGCTGGGCTCCCACCTAACCACAGGGGCCAGGCTCGTTCATTCAGAAGCTCTAGGAAACCCCAAATCACTGTCCTGACAGTACCATTTAGGCGGGTCCTAAAAAACCTCCCCACAGCTCAGAGCTCTCCATTCATTTCCCCCAGGGGCCAGAGGAATAGCACTGGAATTTATCATGTCTCTGTCTTCAGAAGAGCTGGGTGCAGGGGCCCATGCAGATCTGGGGTCGTTGGTGGACCTGGGGCAGTGCATGGAAGGACAACAGAACTTCTGCTGTGTGCCGGGAACTAGGAATCTCCCAATTGTCTGGGAGGGAGGGATAGCCAGCTTCCTTGAACACCTGGACCGACTCAGGCTGGGATCAAACTGCGACACTAAACTTCTCTGCGGGCTGGGAGAATGGCTCCCCATCATTAGTCAGGTCAAGTAGCTGCGTGGAGTAAGCTCTTATGAAAGAGCTGAAAAAGAAGATGAGCAGAGGTAGCGCCTAAGTATTCTCCTGATGGGATGGGGACATGGCGGGAATTCTGGATGCCAGGGGCATCGTTGTCGACCCTGCCTGTTCTGCTTCTAGGCATGTGAGAAGACCTCACAGATGCCGCCATACACGATCCACTTAGCTTCTGTCACCCTCCTCTGACAGGCGTCAGAGCTGCGACCCAGAACAGACATACCCTGTCCGTCCCCAAGCCCACATGGTGGGGACATGGCAAGATGTCAGCTCCATGCCCCACCTATCTCCTCAGGTGCCATCACTCTCCCCTGCTTATCTATATTTAGAATACAAATTCCACATGTAAATGGTTTCTAAATTGGAAATATAAAAACATAAACATGTCTGCACAAATATATACATACATATACATAGGCACATATAAATGTTCTTTCTATAGTTACCTTTAGAGAAGCAGTCTTCCCTTCGGGATTAGAGAACATTTCAGTAAGCTGATGATGGTGGAGAAAAGCACAAAACCTACACTTCTGTTCAAAATCACAGAAAACCCTTTGCGTGGTGGGGGCAGCCTGGGCTGGAGTCTGGGTCATACACAGGGTTAGCAGAAGCCTCAGATGCCCCATGTTCAGGCCTCTCCACACAGCTCAGATCTCAAAGCCTGGGTGATGGTCAGAGGCACACGGGTGTGACGGTGTCCCTTGTCAAAAGGGGGGAGCCCATTCACCCAGGGGGAGCGCCCAACTGAGGGATGGGAGCTGGTGTGGGAATGCTCCAGACAGGCTTTGGGGTGCATGTGTCCCTGGAGCGCCCCTGCATGGTTCAGAGGTCCTGCCCTAACAGCAGGGGCCTCCAAAACAGACCCCCGGGATATGGGCTTTTCCTTCTCCTCTCCTGCTTCCTGGAACTGCTGCTCGAATGCAGCAGCAAGATCTCCATCTCTCCCCCAGACTGCACTTCAGGGCTCCCCCACCCACAAGACACACCACGTGCCAACAGCCATGAAATCGGCGGTAAGACAATGGTCTGAAACCCAGCATCATGGGCAGAAATGGCATCGAGAAGTCCAGGTGGTCTGATTGAAGCAGAGAGAGATTTCCTATGGAGAGCTGGGGGATGGGGGGAAGGGAGGGGGTGGTCAAAAGAACCTTTCCAGAGCACACCCATGCAGGCACAGAGGGAAGGGGAGGCAACATGCAGCGAAGAAATTAACGTGAGCCCTCACTTGGCGAAGCCAGACATCCACTGGTCTACCTTGCCCCCGATGTCCCCACTCTGCCCCAAATGGCATGTCCACCCCGGGGAGACACTGACCCAGCCTCCGCCTCTTCATTTTCCAGTGCCTCGGTCCCCTTTAGGAAGAGAGCGAATGGGATCGGGAAAGGACGATGCCACATGGGGGCTGCCACGGCCAGAACACACCTTCCTTTCTACTTAGCAAGTCTCCTGAGGTCCATGTAAGAAGGGGGAGTCAGTCCACGCTGACCTGGGCCGAGTGGCCTCTCCTGTGAGAAAGCGGGATGGCAGTGGCTTCCAAAAAACCAACCAACAAGGACCCCAGATGCTCGCTAGGCAAACACGCTCCTTTCCTGACCCAATTCATTCATGAGGCCCAAGCGACAGAAAATGGTTGCCACATACTCCGAGCCAAGGAAAAAGAAACCTCCCTGCCCAAAGCCAAAACTAATAGTGTGTGTTGGAACCGGCTGGAAAGCTGATACGGCCAGCAGGTAGTGCATGGCGGGTGACTCTGGGCCTGAAGCCAGGGCTGCGAGGGTGTGCTGGGTCTCTGGAACCTGCACCACCGCCTCACAAGCTGAAGAGTGGATGGAGAGGGGGTGGGGGGAGTGGTGGTTCCTGACCCTTGTGGCTCGTTGCCATAAAGCTCGTGCCATGGTGACCCCACACGCGGTGACAGTCTTGTACTGCTATACTCCACAGGGTTTGCACTGGCTCATTTTCAGCTATCACTGGGTCTGCCTTCTTGGCCGGAGGAGCTGCGAGATCTCTGTAGCTTAGTGTAGCATCCCAGGGGCTGCTAACCCTTCACCGACAGACGGTCCCGGGGCCACTCACGAAATGTGTTTGCCAGGAACGGAACCTGGGTTTCTCCCAGGTGGAAGGGGAAAATTCTACTGGGAACCGCTACTCCCTCATTTTGATCCCAGATTTTGTTTTTCCCAAACAAGGACCCCAAAATAAGTAAAAATGGATAAGCCAGGCTTTGGGACTGTCCCTAGACCATTTCCTCCTCTTTCAGGGGCTTGTTCCATGAACAAACATGCCAGGTCTTCTACAACCTCCTTTCCAGCCTTCTAGAAGACCGTTTGGTTTCAAATCATCAGCACTGGGCAAAGGCAGAAATAGCTCTTTGATGATGGCAAGACAGGTCTTGGTGAAAAAGGATTTATGTTCCTTAGAGACATTTTAAAATTGTCTTTTAACATAAATGTATGGACCTTCTGCTCCAGAGTTCATTATTAGACTTGAGCTTTCTTATTTTGGGGGGGCGGGGGTGCAATCACTGCCCTGATGGGAGTAGGAAGCCCAGTCTTGCTCCTGGAGAGCTGCTGGATTTGAACCGCCAACCCTGTGGGCCACAGTCGTAGACTTTAGTTTTCTAAGAAACACATCTACACACATTTTAGGGATATTTTGTAAATGTCTTTGGAGGCTTCAACAGAAGCTTTAGTGCACACATCAACTTCACTGCCATCTGCTTGTGGGTGGGCCTCTCTCCACGGACCTTCCCAAGGCCAATGCCATCTGGTGCCCATCCAATTCTTCAGCCTTGTTTCAGGCCTATATGTAGGCGAATGACCTGTATTCTCTCTAGGCTTGGCATGTTTCCATTTGCAAAAACCCTGCATCAAATCTTTCAGCACTCAAGCCTGTTTCATGGACCCCATTACAATGAACTTAGTGAAGACCTGTTCCGATGGCTGCTCCCCATTGGAAAATTAGCAGATGGCGGTGGGGGTGCGAGAGCTGGGCTTGTGTTGGTCATGTAGCTCTTTGGTTGGATGAGAGAATGACATTTCACATAGCGCAGAATGCAATGAATTAAATATACTAGCCAGAGTTGTGAAATCATCACCACCATCAATTTGAGAACATGTTCTTTATCCTTGCACCCATTACTATGAGCTCTAATCTCCCCTGCCCTAACGCTAAAGGATATTAATCTAGTCACTGTCTCTACAGATCTACCTAGGCTGGATTTCCTAGAAAGAAAATCATTAAAAACCCTCTAACAATGACAAAAAATTATATATAAAAAATAAAACCTCAATCCAAAAGAAGGTAGTGGATGACAGAAATGAGAACAAACTAAAAGTGGGTCAAAAAGGAAAACCAATGATAGTATGTTAATTTTTTATCTAGCTATATCTGTGGTAATATACTTTCTAATGCACTGTACCTGAAATCAAGACTATCCACACCCCTGGTCAGTGGTCCAAGGGAATTCAATGGAAGGCTAATTTGCAAGTAGATTTTGGGACTTCACCATAATCTGTAGCCTTCTGCTAACAAAGTGCTCAGAACTTAAGGTTTAATGCAATTCCTTCCACTGATCTTGGAGGGGCTGAGATGTTTCTGGGTGTACTTGGCTGACATTTCATTTAATGGTTGACTGGCATGATACTCATGACGAAGGCTGCGATCATTCCCAGGTTCACTTTCCTATTTGTAAGCTCTGTATTTGCAGAACCTCAATTGCCCAATCAAACCCACCACCATCAGGTTGATTCTGACGCTTCCCAACTCTCTAGGACAGAGTTGCGCTGTCTACAGCAGCAGTTCTCAACCTGTGGGTCGCAACCCTTTGGGGGTTGAATGACCCTTTCACAGGGGTCACCCGATTCATGACAGTGATGAAGTAGCAAGGAAAGTCATTTATGGTTGGCCGGGTGGGGTGGGGGTGGGGTGAGGAGCTATATTAAAGGGTTGCAACCATAGGAAGGTTGAGACCCACTGGTCTAGAGGGCTTCTGAGGCTGTGAATCATTGCAGAAGCAAACGCTTACTTCTGAGGGTCCCCACTCATATTTCCATAAGAAGGATTGATTCCTTCAGGCTTCCAGGTTGTAGGCGAATGGTTACTCCCCCAGTGCCCAGTTCTAAATCTTGCAGCAAAAGGGGCTTTCTAGATGATTTTCATTCATTCCCTTGTTGAAGAAGTTGGGTTTTGAGTAAAACAAACAAACAAACAATAGTGACATTTATTCCAAGACACGCCAGAATGTTTCTACAAACCCAGTGCTACTCCAATGTACACAGGAAACTGAAATCCATTACAGGATTCTGAGGGTTACATAATTGTTTAAGAGTCTATTGATTTCCTTGGCGTCTACGAGAGCATTAGGCCCATTGTGCCAAACGGCATAAAGTCAACAACATGTAACAATTCACTCATGCTGTATTTATTTGGGTTTTTCCTAAGGATCCTTGAACCGGACTGGGGTGGAGGTTGGTTGGGTTTTAAAAAGAGGATGAAGACCGTCCAAGCCTTCTGGCTTCCAGAGGGCACGTGACCCCATCTGGGTCTCTTCCCACCATGCAATGTGGATGCACAAATATGATAAGAGAATAGATGGAGCCCTTTCCATTTCTCCCGGGCCATCTAAGGGCAGAGCTTTCCTGTCTAATCCTTTTTATTTCGAGTTCACTCGGGAACAAGTTCACTCCTGCGAGGGAAACCAAACGGGGGCTGCTGCCAGCTTTCCAGGCCCCAGTGTGGCCACAGGCAGGCACCACCGGAAAACTCACACCAGGGGAGACTGCTCAGGGACAAGGGTGTGCTTGCCAGTATCCGTGGGATACTGAAGGGAGCCTTGTTCAGACAAATTGCAGCTGCCTCTGAGTATCCAGCATGCATCCCTGTCCAGCACCCCCTGCACGTGTACCTCCCCCCACCACACACACACCCTGCTGCTGATGTAATGAGAAAGATCGAATTCACCAAGCACCTGGCATTCCAGAGGGGAAGGCCCACAAAGCCAAGTGGGCAGCCGGCCCTTCTCATCAGACATGTAAATAAACGCCTTTATGCAAAGAAGATGCCTGAACGCACACTGGAGTCAGTCTGTCTGCGGCGGCATACCCACTCGGCCATTGACTGGTGGCGTCTCTGCCTTCCCTCCACGGAGCCTCCGTTTCTCCATCAGGAAAGCAGAGATCATAGCGGCATGTACCTCGCCAGGCTGGTGAGAGGACTACGTGGTGAATCAACCCCATGGGCTGAGCACGGTGTCGGCACGTACATCAAGGCCCACGGAGGGTTAGTGCCCGCTACCTGGGCTCTGATGATGGCATCCACAGGACCGAGAAGGAATAGAAGGTCCCAGTATAGTTCTTGCAAACAACTAGCAAAACCTCGATGGCCAGCCATGACAAAGACTACACAAGAACAAGGATACTGAGGCACCTGAGTAATGAGTCTAGGCTAGGGGCAAAAGTGCTAAATAGATTATCAGCAAACTGAATCCAGCAATCTTAAAAGAATGACACAAAATGACCGAGTAAAGGTTGGAACCTGCTGATTATAACGACAAGCTTCTGTTGTTGTTGTTGTTTAGTCAGTGTTGACTCACAGAGGCCCCTGTACAACAGAGCAGAACGCTGCCTAGTCCCCCAGGGAAACAGACCATTAACAGCTTAATACGGCGGCATTTAAAATCTTCATCGTTAATGCACAAGAAAGCTGTCATTTCCGTCACTCAAATGATCAAAAACTTCACATTTAACAGAGCGTGGCTGGGCCTCCTTTACAAGAGAAGAGACACTCAGAACAAATACTAGCCAAGTGGACCCGTCTTTAGGTTATGCTACACAGATACAGTTCTCCTAAAAGAGTCATTAGAGGGAATAGACAGAAGTTAAAAACAAACAAGCAAAACAAAAAACCTATTTGACTGGTTTTGAGTCAGTTATTTGGGAAGTGTCTGCAACAATGAGCAAAGCTGTGTATTGAAAAGGAGACCAGGTGTATTAGATCCGGACACCCAGATGCAGAGGCTTAGAGGAGGACACGTGAGCAGAAGGTGTGCAGGACGTGCTCTCAGGATGACCAGGAAGAGGAGCAAGGAAGGATGGGAGACAGGACAGCACCCCTGTGAGGGGAGTCTCAGCCTGGCCCACAGGCGAGCTCTGGAGTGCACGCCATACCACCTTAGAGTGGTCCTGACCTGAGGTCACCTTAGAGTGGACTGTCCTGGGTCTCTGCCACACAGCCACTGATAAAAGGCTTTTCTGGGCCCGTCACTTCCAGTTCCTTCTGACTACAGGTACAGTGGTTCTTGTAGGTCAAATTCACTCTTCCACAGAACCCCAGACCAACAGTAAAACAAAGTGGGGTATGATGTAGAGAGATGGGTAAGAAGGGAAGGAAGGGCAGGGGAAGATGAGGACAGAACAACAATATTGTTGGCTGGACTGGCCCCCTGGAAGCTGGACTAACGTGGGGTCTCCAACCACCAACCCTGGGTGTTAGCCTCCAGCTTGAGACAGTGCCATGAACTCATCGGACTGGCCTGGGAGTGTCAGTTCAGTTGCTCCAAAGAATTCAGGACCAAAGTCGAATTAGAGCTAATCACCAAATCTGAATGCCAGATACATGCAATTATGCACCTGGTTTTTGATGTCAGCCTCATGATCAGCAACTCACGGGGGTTTCCTCTTAAGACATTGAAAGCATTTAATGGAATGAGAATTGTGACAGACTAAGTTCATTTAGCTAGTGTTCAGAACCAAATGGGAACTTCAATTTGGTCAAGCCATATGAAATAACCAATATTTGATTCTTTGGATCCATACCATACCACTTTCATGGGGTTCAATCTAAACCTCTTAGATTCATGTTTCATTTTGAGGTCAGTGTCCATCCATGTCAAGACCCTTCCTTACTGTAATTAATAAAATGCAGCACTCAGGCTTCCCACCAGCACTGCATCCCACTGAGACATAGCATGGACGTAGAGGGCCAGAGTATTATTTCAGACAGAGTGAGACATTCCATTGAAAAAGACAGTGATTCTCAATCTGTGGGTTGCAACCCCTTTGGGGGTCAAATGACCCTTCTACAGGGGTCGCCCAATTCATACCAGTAGCAAAATGAGAGTTATGAAGCAGCAATGGAAATAATTTTATGGTTGGGGGGGTCACCACAACATGTGGAACTGTATGAAAGGGCCCGGACCTGAGGAAAGTTGAGAACCACGGGGAAAAGAGGAGGCAAATTCAGGATTCTGATTTCTACCTAGAAGGCCCCAGATTAGTAAAAAATGAGTGCTCACATTGACAGCAGATCTAATAAGACTCAAAATGACAACGTGACACCCGACTAGATAGGACTTAAACTAAAAACTAAAACTGAAAGTTTTTTTTAAATACACACACACATAGTAGCCAGTTATAAAATATAACAGAAAAAGATCTCATTTACAACAGAAAATACACAGGGATGAGAAGACTATACATGCATACAGGATCTTCATGAAGACAAGGAGGCCCCTTCATGGAGGGAGAGGAAGGGAGCAGAGTAAATAGAGAGGTGGGGCAGACTCTTGGATGAGAGACCGAAAACAATGAAAATGTACATGTGATTCCACCTGAATTAAACACGCTGAAAATAATTCTGACAACATTGCAATGCATTTTTTTTCAACTTGAAAGAATGATTCATTTGAAGGATTAAGCACGTGACATGACATATTAAAAAAACAATAACAACGTTTATGAGAAAGAAAAGGAAAATCTAAAGGAGGACTCATTTCAGACATTACACAGTTGGGCAGAGTCTCGGTAATTAAAAATCCATGACCTGACAGCGAACTAGACACATCAGTGCAAAAGAACAGAACTCCAGAAATAGCACCAGTGGGGAATGGAATTCATATACAAAGTGATGGTAACTTCAAGCCAGAGGTTGGGCACATGGGTAATGGAGTATTTAATAAATCTTTTTAGGACATCTATTTGGGGGGTGGGAGGAGCTGATCCATATCCTGTCACCTCTAATGGAACAAACCCAAAGCTGTCCCTGCAGTCATAAGTTTTAGCACCAAACGAATCAATGGACTCAGCCCTCAGCCTCCACAGTCAGGCACTGTCACCAGATGGGGGAAGCATTTATCCATTTCTCTGGTTCCAGTGGTGTGGCAGTCACCTAGTCTGGTGTCAATTTGAGGATTAAGAGTGAAGGGGTGAAGTCTAGCCTGTCAATCTGGGGATAGCCAATGAGAGCTCTGTGTGGGCATGACTTTCTCCTGAGAATTCTGGGAAATCCAGCTGTATTTCCCAACCTGGAGGTGAGAAACTCACTACTCAGTCCCTTGGAGATGCTCTACTGACAAGACACAAGACTGACTCCCTGTAAGACATCCTGGAGGAGATACCACATGAACTTACTCTAATGGAACCAGACCTTTGAAGCCAGAAAAGCCATGTAGAGATTCCTGCCAGAGCTGAGATGCTTGAGAAGCCACAGGGAGGTCCCTGCCAGCGCTGAGATGACTCCACCACCACTGTATACACAAGACTCTGCACCCACTGGCCTATGATTGTTCTGGTGTCATTGCATAGGCTTTGTGAGTCTGAAGAGAACTTATAGATTGGTATTGGACATATGGACTAATATGGAACTTATGACCTTGGACTGGACTGGGCTGGGATGTTTCCTCAATGTTCAGGTGCTCTTGTATATAAACCTCTTTCTTGTACACATGAGTGTCTATGGACTTGTTTCCCCAATCTACCTGGGCTAACACAGGTGGTTTCCCTCCCCACTACCACACTTCTTCAAACCACTATTTTGTTTAAGTAGAACATTTTTTTCTCAAAAAATATCAGGGTCATGCAAAACTTAATGGTAGTAGAAGAGTAACGATAAAATAAAAGAGAAGAAACACACTTGGTATAGCCATACATACACCTGCTGATCACTCATGTCTAATTTTTCTTATTCCCAATTTTAGCATATACACTATTGAAAAGAGTATTCTACACCCATGAAAGCAGCGGTCAACTCAAATGGCATACTTCACTGGGAAAATACGTCATTTATGTGAAAGCCCTCTTTGAAAATGCTCAGGAGCAAAGATGTCACTTGGGTGCTCCTGACCCAGATCAAGCTTTGCATGTAGAAGCTGGGCCATGAAAAGGTGAGACTGAAGCAGAATCAATGCCTTTGAATTACAGTGTCCGTAAAGGATACGGAATGCACCACAGATCCACTAGAAGTGTCAACAGATCTGTCTTGGAAGACGGTTCCTTAAAACAGAAAGAGATAAAGACTTCATTTCACGTATTTTGGTCATGTTAGCAGGAGAGCCTGCCTCCGGAGAAGAACACCATGCGTGGCAGAGAGCCCGTGAAATCGAGGAAGACCCTCATTGAGATGAACCAATAGGCTCAAGCATTAGGAGGTGTTAGGCTGGGGCGGGATGGGGCAGTCTTTCACGCTGTTGTACAGGGTCACCAGGGGTCAGAACCAACTCGATGCAACCTCACAACAACACTACATCTGTAGGTGCTAGAGATAAATCAGCAAATAAAAAGCCACCCTAAGGCAGATGGAGTTAATGATCTGGTGGGAGGCACCTGACAAGAAGCTGAGGGTTAGGGTTAATGCCAGGTGGTACTAAGTTCTATGGAGAAATGCAGAGTAAAGAGAATCAGGGAAATTTAGGGGTCATATAGAATATCTCCAAAGAGGCCTGGTGGCATCGTGGTTATGCAATGTGCTACCAGCTGTACGGTAAGTAGTTCAAGACCCCTTGCTGTCCCATGGATGAAAGATGAGGTTTTCTATTCCCAAGAACTAGAAAGCCTCAGAAACTCACAGGGGCAAGTCTACCCTGTCCTAAAGGGTTGCCATAGGTTAGAAGAGACTGAATGGCAGGGAGGGGGCGCTGCACAGATGGGGGGGGCAGCCAGAGGAAAGGCCCTGAGGCAGGAACAACAGGGAGGCCACTGTGGCTTTGCAAGGCTAAGGAGATGTGGTAGGAGACGCACTCAGAGAGGCAGCAGTTGGCCTAGAACTATAGGGACTTGAAGGCCTGGTAAAGACCTAAGACGGACAGGGAGGTGCGTGCTGAGCAGAGAAGGGGAAGGGGTCCAGGGCGGAAGAGCAAGTACAATCTGCAGGAAGCTACCGGGAAAAGAAGATGGCGACTTGAAGCAGCAATGGAAGCAGGGGTGATGAGAAGAAGGTGATGGAACGTGGATGTGGTGTATAGATTCAGCCAACAAGATGTTCCTGGAATAGACATGAGGGGTGAGAAAAAGATTGAAGATGAATGGAGCCCAAAGACGAAGCTACCATAGCAGGTCTTTCAACTGCTAATGCAAGGCCAGTGGTTCACATCCGCCAGCTACTCTGAGGAAGAGAGACAAGGCTGTTTCCTAACATTCACAGCTGAGCGAACCCTGACTAGGGTTGTGGCGAGTTAGAATGGATTCAATTGCAGTGGGTAGGGAGCACTGGTGGTGTCATGAGGAAGCAGTTGTCCACTCTCCCAAAGGTCAGCGGTTCAAAGTCACCTGATGGCTCCATGGGAGACAGACCTGGTGATTTGCTTCCATAAAGAGCAAGGCTCAGGAACTCCAGGAGCACATCTCCTCCCTCAGGGTGGGGGCTGCTGGGGGTCAGAATGGGCTCCACAGACCCCACCTTCCCGCCCACCAAAGTGGGCCTTACCCAAGGGCTGGTGCTTGAGAGAAAATGAAAACCCGGCTTGTTGGCTTTGAGATGGGCCAGTGTTGTGTGGCTTGACGCTCAGGATTTAACTCTGCCAGAGGTTGGCCCTGTCCTCCCGCCTCCCCAGCACATCCTGCCTAAACCACTAGAACATATATCTTCATCTCGGGGTGGGGGTTGGGGGATGTTTCGGGGAAATCCAGCCCGAGGCGTCTAAGTTCCTCTCCTTGAGTTTTGGGGTTGACTTTTATTTGTCTTAGCTTAGCAGTCTGCTTTCATGGCTTGGTTTTTAAGAGGTGGTATGCTGTTTCATGAGAAAGATTTCAAATGCAAGCCTCCCTCTTTCCCTTTTCAAAGAGGAAATGATTAAATTGCTCTTTTGCAGTTAGTTAGGGGGTGGGCGGAGCCCCAGAGGTTTAACACATGTTTTCTAAACGCCCTGCACAGATTCACCCTGGCCTTGCAGCTCTTAAGAGGAAACACCCCTCTTAACTGATCCTTGTCTCCGAGACGGCTCTGTTGACATTTCTCCTGCAAAATGCGGCCTCCCTTCCCAAGGCAGTGAATACACAAATGAAGCTTTTCATATATGTGAAAACTGAGCCCCACTGTGGAACACTGAGGCCACAGTGTGGTCTGCCACGGACAGCTGGCTCCTCCACCGCTTCCGCACAGCCGCAGGAAGGGCCCGGCCGCTCTCCCCACGCGCAGCTCGGCTCCAGGGCCGGCGCCCACTGCCTATGGAGTCACGAAAAGCGGGTGCGATGATCAGCACGGTCCAGGCGAAGGTGGCAGATGTGGCTTCGGAGGGGCGGGGGGAGAGCTTTGCTCTCGTCTTTGTGAGGCACGGGGTTCAGGACCAGCAGAAGCCACTCAGAATAGATGGGAGTCTATTCCAGGGGATGTGGGCTTTGCTTTTGCTGAGCCACGGAAGGAGCTGGGTGCTTCGCTCAGTGGCTGAGCCGCAGGCTGGCGGGGATGCTGGGTGGGAGACGCTGCTCCGCCCACGTTGCCGTGGAAACGCCCACTCTGGACCCGCGCCTCCCTCGCTGCCCCACAGGGGGCGCTCTAGGAGCCAGAACCGCGTGGATGGCAACAGTGCTCAGCAGAAGGCGCGGGACGCACCAGGGGGAAGAATGAATGAGTTGGTCGCTGGGCTTGGAGCCAGGTGAGGGTTCTCCGCCTGCCATTACGCAGGAAGTTCAAGGTAAAGTCACCAAAGGGGCTTGCGGCACCGGATGAAAGGCAGGAAGGGGGTGGGAAAGCCTTATTATTTTCTGAGTATCGATATACACCCTCAGGGTTCTCTTAGGAGGGCAAGCAGCGAGTTCATTCATCATCTTAATGGCCGGGCCAAGATGACTATAAACATCAGAGGGCTGCGCTTGACTCGGGGCTCCTATTAACTTGACGAAAGACACCGGAGAACACACCGCACAGGGGACCGGGAAGGGGAGCGGCCGCAGGGTAAACGGGGGCTGCGTGCAATCTGCGTCCAGGCAAATGGTCTGGCGTCCCACACGCTACTGCAACGCAACCCCCCCCCCCCGCCCCCCTTTGTTCAGATGTACACACCAGGCTGCTCTGAGAGCAGGCCCTCAAAGATCCAGGGGCACAATACAGAAGCTTCGCCGTGCTCCCGGCTCTCCCGGCTCAGAAATCGGATCGGCTTTACGACTCTATGCCTGGTGTCATCTTGAGCAGTGGGTCTTGAAAGTGAGAAGACAGAGACTCCGGAGAGAAAGGGACGACTGCCCTTGCTGTCGTGCAGGTGGACGTGGCCTTGAAGAATTGCTTGACAAGAAAAACAAACTTGGCCAGCCCCGTATGCTTCTTTTCATAAAGAACAAGCCCTGGGAAGCCGGTGCTTTACCACCTCGAAAGGCGACTTGGAGTCTGGAGTCAACAAAGAACTCAGACCACTCGCTCTCTCTCCAGGAGCGGCAACATGAGTGTACTTGCCTTCCAGAAGCTTCTAAGCCTAAGGTCACATCACCCCCTCGCCCCCCTGCCACAAGGGGCCGTGCTATGGGAGGAACTGAAAAGACACAGGACCCTGTCACCCCAGGTCAATGGTCTCAACCCCCTGAGAAGGGGGTGTGACAGCTGGATCAGCCACATTCCAGAGACTCCCAGCCAGGCAACATTGAGCGCTAACTGCATGTTGGGGGAACATGAAAGTGCTTGCAGACCAAGAGGAGGCCTCTATTCTCCGTGCTGGATTCCGTATTGCCTGGAGCCAGCTCCTCTCCCTCAGTGACTCTTTCCTGGCCTCTTCCTGTTTCTTGGCTCTTCCCCCAGGATGTCCCCAGCACTTGGTCTCCTGAACAGAGGACTCAAGCCACTCAGTCACCTGTCGGTGCATTTTCCTAATCTAGACAGACCCTCCCACCCTCAGACTTCATCAGCAGCAGAAACCACCTCACGGTATCTGATCTTGCTGCTCTCCATCCGCCCAACTTCTTCCCGCCACTCCTCTTCTCAAAATGCACACCCAGCCCCTCTCTGCTGACTTGCCAATACATATGAACTCCTCTCCCCCCCCCCAACTTCTGAGTCCCCTCCCTGCTCCAACACTAAGATCCAGGGTCCAACTTTGATGCCTAGGTACTTTTAGGGGAATCTCTTATTCCTCATCCTCTAAATTCTAATATTATGTACAGGACTGGGGGTTCAAAAATAGTTTGGTATACTCATGCCTAAAAACACCAACAGTGTTTTACCCAACAGTCAGTATAGGAAGAACCAAAAGCAAATACACACCCAAGAAAAACAAAATTCTAGTGAAAAGCAAGCATTATTAAGAGAAAAACAGAAGTCTTAAGAACCAACACTTAAAACAAAACAACCGGCATATGCTTACCAAAGTTTAGATTACATTGCACCTACTTGTTATTTTTATTCTTAAAACAGAGAATATATACCGGAAAGCATAGACCTTTCTAACGGTTTCTATGAGAACAATTCCTTGACTTTGAAGGGATTCTCTTTTTCTTGTTCCAAACCCTTGTATGAGGAGCTCACACCATCCTGTAGCTCAGTGGCTGTCACTCCCCAAGTCAGTTTCCAAACATGTCTTCCTTCTTGAGTTCCTGCAGGACACTCTCTGAGCTATACAGCCCCCTCCCCTTTTTGTCCAAGCATCTTCCTCTCTCATTAGCATGATGAACTCACAGCTCCCTAAGTTTTTTCTCTAGGTCGTTCAAGTTGCTGCAGTGGCATAGTCTTGTTTCAACAGTGGCAGCTGTTCACGTACACAAAAGTTCGGTTTGACAGGGTCTTTATTTGGGGCACTGTATGAAGATACCCACACACACAGACAGATATACACATACATTCAGCCTAGGACAGGGGTCCTCTAACTATGGCCCTCGGGCCACATGAGGCCCGCTGAGAACATTTATCTGGCCCGCTGGGAGTTTTTGCTGCTGCTGCCTATCCTGCTTAGCAGCCGACTCATCCCAGGCCCACCGTGAATTTGTTCAAGTTTTTTGTTTTTGTTTTTAAACTATAGTCCGGCCCTCCAACAGTCTAAGGGACAGTGAACTGGCCCCCTGTTTAAAAAGTTTGAGGACCCCTGGTCTAGGGTGACGATTCTGAGTCTTGATTTTGGTTTTAAAGGAGAGTAGATGTTCCCTAGTTTCCATCTTGTGCCTTACATCCTCCCCCACCCCCCTCTCCTTTAGCACCAGATCTTGGTCTGGACAAAGGAACAGTATGTACCCACTTAGCACACAAGGGAACTCTACAGCGTGGGCTTGATGTGGCAGGCTACCTGCCAGGAGCAGACACTCCCCTGGGCGGGCACTCTTCATGCCCAAGCAGCCAGCCTGTTTCATCCTCAGCAGGATTCCATCATCCAGGGGAGAAGAAGGTGGATGTCTGGAGAAAAGACCCAGTCCCGGGTCAAACTGATCCCAGGCCGCAGGGCTGGACTATCAACCCCGAGTCTGACTGCCCCAGAGCCAGGCTTCCCTTCCATCCCTTCCATCCAGCGACCTGTTCACTTACATCGCTCCTAAGAGCTTCTGCGTTCCAGGCCCCAGCGCATCTGCTTTTTGCTATCACCCGAAAGTATAATGATTTTGACCTGAAATTGGTTTTCCAAAATGTCTGCTTGAACATTTCAGGGGACATGATGTTTGGGTTGAACTACTCCGCGCGCGCCGCCGCCCCCCCCCCCCCCCCCCCCCCCCCCCCCCCCCCCCCCCCCCCCCCCCCCCCCCCCCCCCCCCCCCCCCCCCCCCCCCCCCCCCCCCCCCCCGCTTTTCTCCGAACACACAACACCAAAAGCTCACTGCCATCGAGTCGATACTGAGTGACAGAGACTCCACAGAACAGGTAGACGTTCCCCAGTGGATTCTTGAGACTGAGGCAGCCTCATCTTTCTCCCACAGAGCAGCCGGTGGTTTTGAACCATGGCCTTTTGGACCACAACCCAGTGTGTAACTACTACCTATGCTTCATGCTCCCAGACCCCTGTTCCTTTGGCAAGCTTATTTGTTGCTGAGGGAAGGATGTGAAGCCAGCAAGGATGTAGGCAAAGTTCTATCCAAAATGCAGACCCCCGTGACGAGGCAGAGGGGAGTGGGGCTGGAACGCTCGGAAGGAGCTGTGGCTGGAGGCCACACGTCGGTGGCCCACAGGCTGGATGCGGTCAGAGGACATGTTTTGTTTGGCCCACATGATGTTCAGAAAACATTTTAATTAGCTGTCAGAGTCATAAGATTTCACATAAAAATGTGGATTTCTGGTTTCCATTGAAAAAGAAGCTTGGCTGTACTGGTCCTCGTCCCCACCAGACAACAATTGGCTGTTGCTGGGAGCTGGCAAGCCCTGGGGCTGAGGCTGGGAGAGAGATGGGGCTTCCTTCTCCCCAAAAGACTTCCCGTCTCAGAAGTGCGCAGAGGTGGTTTTGCCCTGCCCCAAGGGTAGGCAGTAAGGACACGAGGCGGGACCCCGCCAGCCTTCCACATTCTTCACCGCTTCCCACTGCCCCTCACCGGACCATCGCCACCCACGCCACCCCCTCCCTCGTCCGGCCGCTGACGAGGTGTGGATCATGAGTTCTCACGCTAGGCGCCTAGGGAGGTCTTGTCAAGCCAGGTTACAAGTTCTAATGGCCTAGAAGGTAAAGCTGGGGCACCTCTAGCAGATGGTGTGGAGTCCCCAGCCCCATCACTGGCGCTTTCCAGGGTGCCCCAGCCCCTTTACAATGGCTTCTGTCGGCACCTCTGCACCGGGAGACTACACACGGACTCCACATGAAAAACCTGATTTACGGTCGCTGCTCCTCGACGAAGACCTCTGGCGGTGTCACGGCCGTGTGCTGCCCTGCTAACTACACGGTCAGCAACTTGAAACTACCAGTTGCCCCGTGAGAGAACAGGGACGCTTCCTACTCCCAGAAAGTCTTGGAAACCCACAAGGGCAGTTCTACCCTCGCCTCTAGGCCAGCCGTTCTCAACCTGGGGGTTGCCACCCCTTTGGGGGTTGAAGGACCCTTTCACGGGGTCACTAGATTCAGTACAGGAGCAAAATGACAACGATGAAGTAGCAACAAAAGTAATTCTGTGGTTGGGAGGTCACCACCACACGAGGAAGGTTGAGAATCGCTGTCCATGAGGCTGGCACTTAGCGGGTCCTCAATTCACTGCTGTCCAAACCGATCTAACCCTGTCAGGAGCTAAGAAAAGCCAATGCCCTTTGTGGGAGAAGTCATCACAGCCATGGTCAGCCTCCATCAGGGGTCGGCGACATTGCTTGCACAGACTGCGGGTGTGTGCTAACCCTGACCGGCATGATGTCACGGTGCTGCTCAACTCCAAACTACGTTCTTTCTCTTCCTTCTCCTTTTCGTGCTACCCCAGGAAGATGTCTGGCTCTCCAGGGGAGCCCACAGGAGTCACCCTCTGCAGTGACGCCTTGCCACGGAACTCCCCAGATACTTGCTTGGCAGGAAAACGGGGCAGCGGGTCTGTCCACTGCTAAAACACAGATGTTGGCCAGTATACATGGAGATCCAGTCAAACAGCACATGGCCACCAGACAGGACACACACCAACAAATTAACATGTTTTCGAGTTGGCTTTCTTGATGGCAGAGGGAAGTCCAGTCCGTGCGTGCCCCATATTTTATAAACAGCCCCCAGGAAAGGAAGGACTGGAATTAATGAAAGAAAGCAGATTCATACACTAAAAAGATAGAAAAGTCCATCTCAGGGGACTCGTGTGCAGTGTCAGCAGCTACCATAAATTGACTGGGCAGTGACAGCAAATGCGGAGACCTTTGGAGACCTGAGCCGGGAATTACACTGTGACTTCGGACAAGAAAGATAACCACCCATCCATCCATCCATCCATGCATCCCTCCATCCATGCATCCATCCGAGGCATTCTATGCAGCAAAATGAAAAGCCTGCATTGGTGCCAACCAAGCTAAGATGTGAGGACATATTCATTCATTAAGAAAAATAGGAAAGTGTGGGGATGGGGTGTTGGGGGAAGGGGTGTTGTTCCTGGATAAAGCTTTCTTTGCTAATGAGTGATGGCTTACTCCACGTGTGGCAGTGGAGCATGGGAGGCACCTGTCTGGGCAGAGAGGAGGCAGGGAGAACCAGGCGCTGCATGGCTTGCTTGAACAGCTGAGGACCCTGAAGCAGGAGTGGCAATATCCATTTTCTCTCCATTTTTAAAAAAAAATAGGCATAGCTGAGATTACAGACTTGTTTCCTGCCTTATCATTTAAAGATACATTTGCTATTGTAAGGAATGCTGGAGCTCAGTGGGTTAGGGGTCTGGACTGCACGGTGGGCTGCTGAAACTCCCCAGCAGGGTCAAGGGGAAAGGAGCAGGCTGGCTGTTCCCAAGAAGATGCCTGACCTTGCTGACCGAAAGGAGCAGTTCTCACTCTGCCCCGTGGGCTACCAGGCGGCAGAGTCAACGAGGGGCTGGTAGGCTTTGCTTGATGTTTCGTGGGGTAATAACCATTTCTTCACATGAGGTTACTATGTTAAACACCTGGAAAATGGTTTCTGTTTAATTCTCTGCTTACTATACTTCTAGTTTAATGTACTTTTAGAATTTAATAATTTGTATGTCCTTTCATAATTTTATAAATGAGCATCTTCTCCGGAAGATTTCAGAACTAGTGTAGCAAATCCTGCAGGTACCTTCTCTGCATTTTCTAGGACTAATCAGAGGAGCGGTCATCTATACACAGTCACCTTCTGGTTCTCAACCTTCCTAATGCCATGATCCTTCAATACAGTTCCTCATGTTGTGGTGACCCCCACTCCCCAACCATAAAATGATTTTTGTTGCTACTTCATAAATTGTCATTTTGCTACTGCTGTGAATCATATTGAAAATAGCTAATATGCAGGATGTAATTTCATTGTTACAAGTTGAGCATAATTAACACATAGTGATTAATCACAAAACAATATGTCATAATATACTGTGAACTATTTCTTTCTTTTTTTTCTTTTGTGGGCATCACTGCCTCTGGTGGTCATGGACGCTATCCAATGCTGCTCCTGAGAGCCGCTGCTGGATTTGAACTGCCAAACCCACGAGCCACACTCAACCACTTACACCACCGGGGCTCAGCCCGAACTATTTATTTCAAATGACAAATAAATGAAATTTTGTCTTGAAGCATGGTGTTGCATGGGTAACAGTCTTCATGGGGGGGAACTCGTATGTGTACATTTCTGCATGAGGGCTGACCTGTCTGGACACTGAAAGAGGAGCTGGGTTCCTAAGTCCATTGGAAACATGTGTTTTCTGATGGTCTTAGGCGACCCTTGTGAAAGGTTCGTTTGACTCCCAGTGGGATCTCCACCCACAGGTTGAGAACTGCTGCCCAAGCGTGATTCCCAGTGAATGAGCCATTGGAGTTGGTGGACAAACCCTCCAGCTGCTTCCTCACATCTGCAGGGAAGGCTGTGCACATCGTCTCCGAGTTACACTATCTAACTTTCATCTCACTCAGGGACATATGCATTCTCGCTACAGAATTTCATGCAAGCCATGTATTAACCACCCCTCAATTTACTAAGCTATATCATAAATAAATTACCAGGATGGTGTCTGGACAGAGTGCACAGCTCTCTAATGGATATTAAGTGCATGACTGGTGATAACAGCAGCGCCCCGTCTTTACTTCCACCTTTGCTGGCACAGCAACTGCCTTCCAGCTGGCAGAGTGTGTGTGTGCTGGAGACAGACTAGATGGCGCGAGGAGGAGAGGCAGAAGGGAGGCAGTGTGAAACACACAAACTCGGATTTCTTCCCTGGCCGGGTCAGCATGTGGTCTGAGTCCAGGAGGAACTATCAGTAATTCCAAATAGGACCCTATGTAAAGGAATGGTCTTGCAGAGCCATCACACGGTCTATCCTACAATCACAGTCTGGTCTCTGAGCCAGTGCAGTTGGTGCAATCAAGGGGTGCTCTCCTGGCTTACCTTCTGCCACATGTTGATGAAGAAGAGCTCCCGGGACACGTTGAAGGACACATTGGCATCGTAGGCATCATCCCCGAGGTTGGAGATGGAGATGTTTAAAGAGATATTCTTCACAGCCCCCAGGGCCAAGTAGGGGGTTTTCTCATCAATGCTGCAATGTAAAATAAACCACAATCAACGCCACTAGGCTGAACACTGTGTGACATGTGGCCTCGGGGAAGAGTTGGAGGTGGAAGGCAGAACAGATCAGAGCAGCAAGCCCCAGGAAGCTCTCTAACCAGCTACGTATTCTTGGACAACCAGGCAACCCTGGTAGAGAGCACAAGTTCCTTGTGGTTGCTTCTGCTTTTGTGAGTGGCAGAGAAGCATCAACAATTGGGAGAGGGAAGAGAATGAAGGTGCGAGTTTGATGGAGAGGAGATGGAAAGAGAAAGTACCTCCGGAGAGGGGAGGAGTGTATGGGTCATAGATGGCATTGATAATGATGATGAAAATGTATGTCCATGTGATGATAGTATGTCATTTGAATTTGGGATAAAACAAATGAATGTCAATGGTCAGTCTTTAGTCAACTAGTTGCGTAAGATATAATTAAACGTAGGATAACTGTTATCTTTGGTTGCTTGGCATTCTCTTTCCTGCTTTAGAGGAATCTCAAGACAAGTGGGGAGGGCAGTCAGGACACTCTCCATCACCCTCCTTCTCATGGTCATTGGAATGTAAGCATCTAAGTAGGTGCATTTTTAATGACCCATCAATCATCACAGGGCCATGGTATTAAAAGAATTGCCTGCCCAGACCCATGACTTCTGTGAGGTGCACAAAGACCAAAGGCTGTCTGAGATCACCTGAACCAGAGGCCAGGGGAGGAGAATCTTGGGCTGAGTTTCCCCTTTTCCTGCCTACACTGATTCTCCAGCCTTCCTGCCTATCCCACAGACAAGTCTTTATCCCAAGATTAAATTCTTTCTCTGCTTAAATTAACCAGACTGTGTTTTGGTTGTTTGCAATCATCATTTCAACTAAGAGCCTGGAAGGGAAAAGAACTATGCAAAATCTCAGTAGGCTGCAATACTTTGAAATTAGGCTATTTGCGTCGAAATCACCATTACCCATCCATGAAGAACGGACCTCACTTCCTGAACGCCTGGCAGGGCCACAAGAATAACATGTGCATCAAGAGTTCTGATGGCCCGGCTTTGGAAGCAAGAGCCCTGAGGAGCCAAACAAGATGTGAAAAATGAACTTCCAGAAGAGTTTCAAATTCTTGAATGGTCTCCAGTAAAGTGAGACCCTGACCTCAAGCTATTGTAGCAATTATTTATTATTGTTGGCCATTTTAATTTTAAACAATTGATGGGCTATTTCTGTCCCCCTGTTTGCTTTTCTAAGATTAAAAGAGTACTTCTCAGGCTTTAAGGAGCCAGGAGAGCTAACACGGCTTTCATTTCAGAAGGAATTGTATTAACCTTCACAAATGTTCAGTTGCCTCAAAAGCGACTAGGAGACTAAGGCAAAAAGTGTTGCTACGAACCCAAAGAAACCTTTATTGGACCCCCAAATATCAAGGAGTAATGTGATTGTATCTTAGCACATCCTCCATCGAGGTCCACATTTTCTCAAGGGGGTGTTTCTATCTCTGGCCCTTCTCTAAGGAATTCTGCCTTCTTTGATTTACATCTCATCCACACAACAGTTTTGACATGTGAGAGGTTCAAATTATGCTCCTTTTCAATGTTCTTTGATTGGTAAGAATAAACAGGAGTCTGAAGGGGCAAGACCAGAGCCTTAGGGTAGGTGGGGTCAGGTTTCCCACGGAAATTCTTATAGGATTCTTGTAGGGTAACCTGCTGCCCTAAAAGAGTGAACAGGTACATAGTCATAATGGACAAAAATTTCCTGGCATAACCTTCCTGCCCTTTATCCAATCAATGCAGTCTTACTTTTTTTTTTTTTTTTTAAAAAAAAAACCTCTTCTTATCAAGTCCCTGCAATCATCCTATGGCCTTCTAATAAAATCGACTAAGAATGCCTGTCTCCTTCTGAGCTGATTTCTCTGTCTTGAATTTAACTGGCCCAACAGTCAACCGGATGTTTTTTGTGGGGAGGGGGCACTCTAATGGGACTAAGACAAGTGTATTGCCTGCAGCCACCCTGATCACAGAGATATATGTAAACACGTTTTGTTTGGGCAAAACCCATGCAGGTCTGAAATGGAACCTTTACTCTGTGATTTGCCTACGTCTACATCACGGGGGCTGACACTGCACACATTATCCAGTTTATCTTTCAACTTGGCACAAGGTCGTTTACAACTTGTAGAGCTGTGACTGCTGACATCTTGGTAGCGCTCTGGGGCCTGCGGGGTTCTGGAGAACATGTCCTATGCCACCAGGCATCATGACTAGCACCCATCATACACCTCTTCTTATTGGGTCGATGCAGCTCATTTCCATATCAATCACGACAAGCGGAGACACTAAGGCCACTGATGCAAATTCGACTTTCCCTACCATGTGAGAAACAGTGTGACACAGGCGAGATGTTCTGTGATGATGCTAAAGCATGAAGCTATTGCACCTACATGATGCCGCATGATTCATTTTCTAGTGACTCATTTTAGAGTTTCCTGAAGCCTTCACATATAAACTGTGACCTGATTTTTTTTTAAGTCGGGCTGTAATTGGACTACTGTTACTATGTAACCATTTTATTTTATTTTGCTACTAGCAGGAATGTCAGCAGATCAACTTAAACTTGTGTTAAAAACGGGTGGTTATGCCATCATCATAATTATTACTGATATTATACTTGTTAACCACAGTTATAGTGGAATAATGGTAACCGGGTTAACCAACCCAACGCACTGCTAGCAAGGCAATTCCTCGTCATAGTAACCCTCGTCATAGTAACCCTAAGTAGAATGCATCCATAGGAGTTCCAAGACTAGAAATCTTATTTTTTGATCATCTTATTGGGGGTTCGTACAATTCTTATTACAACCTATACATCCATCCATTGTGTCAAGCACTTTTGTACATGTGTTGCCCTCATTGTTCTCAAAACATTTGCTTTCTACTTGAGCCCTTGGTGTCACCCCCTTATTAGCCCCTCTCCCCCCATGAACCCTTGGTAATTTATAAAGTATTTATTATTTTGTCAAGTCTTTCACTGTCCGACGTCTCCCTTCACTCGCTTTTCTGTTGTCTGTCCCTCAGGGAGGAGGTTATATGTAGATCCTTATGATCGGTTCCCCCTTTCTACCCCACCTTCCCTCCACCCTCCAGGTTTCACTTCTTTCACCACTGATCCTCTGGGTTCTTCTGTCCTGGATTCCCTGTGTTTCCGGTTCCTAATTGTACCAGTCCAAGACTCTGGGACTGTTCCCAATCTTTATGGGAACAGACAGCCTCATTTTTCTCCCTTAGAGTGGTTGTTGGATTTGAACCACTGATCTTATAAGGAACAGTCAAGTGACTAATCCAATGAGCCACTGTTCAGCCCTACTGTCACTGAGTTGATTCTAACTCATGGAAACCTGTAGGATTTTCAAGGCTATAAGTCTTTTCAGGAACAAATAGCCTCACTACCACCCACTTGAGAGAAGCTGGTGGGTCGAGCCACTAGCCATTGAATATTCTATCGAACAGCACCAACAGGGCTCCGTCATGAATATGTAGCACAGAGAAGCCAAATCCACCCATTCATTTCACTGCTTGCCTTCTTCCATACATCTGTCATTTATCTAGCCATCCAGCCATCCTTAAAAAAAAATACCTTCTTGACTTGGACACTAAGCATACAGGTATGGTTAGCATGTGGTTCCTGTCCTGATCGCGGTCACCGTCTCCTGGAGGAGAGGGACGGGATGTTGAATTCAGCACTGTGCTAACTGTGGAGCCGAAGGAGGGAGGCTAACATGGCACAGGTACAAAGGAGGGAGGGATTGATTCTGCAGCGTCAGTCGGGGATAGGGAGAGGTACGGGGGGATGAGGCAAGGTTTACTAAGGAGGTGAACCATGACGACTCCATTTCTTGGGATAACAATCTCATACACAAAGAGTTTTCTTAGATGGAATGTACACACACACTCCTATCTACACGTACACAAATACAGACAATTCTGACTTTTTTCTATTCGTGGAAATCATATAAAAAGTGACACCTGTGATCATTGGGGGCTACCTTCCTGGGTAAGGATTCCACATTCAACAGATGACAGGCCTCTTTTAACAACGTGTCATCAACGCAATGCTGCTCTACATTCTGTTTCGGGGAGTGGGATGGTTGTCAAAGCTCAAAAGCAGCCATCGAAGATGCACCTTTTAGCCTCCCCCTGCCCAGAGGCAAGTAACAGGGAATGATAAGTCCAACCGACCGATGGAGAACACAGACATCTCCATGTCCCTGCCATCGAAAGAACTAGAAGGGTGCCTGACCACCACAGCTAACTGCTGTAGAGGAAATCATATCAGATGGGCCGTCTTGCGTGGACAGTGAAGAAAACTGTAAAACAAAACTCAAAATCATTAGAAAAAAAGACAGACCAGACTCACGAGTTGGATAGACTCGTAAGACTGTGATCCTCAGCATACTTCAGATCTGGAAAGGAACTCACTCCCAGGGCCCAGGGTCAGCCAAGGAACAGACAGGTGGCTAAGGGGCACAGTGAGCACACCTTGGAGCAATCACCGAGTGAAGCTGAAAAGGGGTGCATCCACCCGAGGACAAAGCTTGGAAGCGTTAGGAGGGGGAGGAGGTGGGATTGCAAGCAATGACATGACACAAAGTGTGAGTGAACTGTTGGCTGGAAAACGGATCTGCTCTGTAAACCTGAACCTATCTCACAAGCTAAAAAAATAATTACAATGTCCATGCCTACATAGCTGGTGAAATGTAAAATCGTACATGCTGTTTCTCATTCTTAAAAGGGGGCAGGTATAACACAACCAGACATGGAATTTGACTGCTGGAAAGGGTTTATC